>JYFJ02000399.1:0-134255 GCA_000934665.2 Catajapyx aquilonaris | reverse complement strand
TATATGAAGGGGCCTCTAACGTGACTCCTGCCCCGGGCCTCAGACAAGCTCTGCATGGCTCTGCTTCAATATCTTCACTTATTCCGAAGCAAAAGTTATATATATATGGGTTCAAGGCTATATTATATTGGGTTCAAGGCTTGACTTCCCAGTTACATACGCCAAATAGGTCTAATATTTGATGACGCATTGAACTTGACATTACTGAAACCATTGCGACACATTTTTTTAAAGCTTCTCTAATGAACAATGCTTCTGACGGTGTGCACAGTGTGTTGGAGATTCACTGCGAGGGGAAAACAATGCCAGCAACGCAGCCTCTCCATTTTTTTAGCACGCCCTGCGGGGTCCTGTGAAATTTAATTCCCATGACGAAGTTATCCGGATACGTGTGTAATGCGCTGCTTTCTACTTTATCCGGAAGCGCCATCGGGTTAGAATTGTTTTAAAAGCTGGTATATCCTAGAATGTGAGTGCGTAGGACATGTTGGAGGACATGCACACCAGAAGAGTCGGGTTTAGAGTAAATCATGGCATTAAAATGAGTAAAATATACATCAAATTTCGAATATCACATGTATGATTGGATGCGGCCTAATTTTCTGGCCATAATTGCATAATAATCGTGTGTGCTTCGGTCTGATTCGGGGATAGGATTTCAACCGATATTAACATCGACGTAAACATTTGCATAAGTTATGTCGGTTTATAGTCGCGGGTTTTCAGTCAATCCTTTCTGATACGGCCTAGGGAGACACAGTGACTGTATCCCCTTTTCACAGTGTCACATTCAGCTTAGCCAATTTGCATAATGTAGCCGTGAGGCTATGTCCAGTGCTATAAAGCGATTATAAGTACACACTATCAATAGAAAATTCATGCCAAATTATACTAGGCCAAAGACGCAACTTTTCCCTCATTTTGAGTTAGTTTTTTTTATAAAGTTGGCGAGCCATTAATCATATGGCAACCAATAAGGACTTAGTCAAACGCAACGTTTCTTCTAGAAGGAAACTTCTGAGGGGAAAGGCTTACTTCCAGAAATTTCTACCTTTGAAGTCTATCGAGTTTATAGTCGATTAGCCTACGCGACTTTTTCCCCCTGGAGCATCTTGGGACAGGTCGAAAAAATTGTGGCAAGCAAAAGTGGATGGATTAGAGTAGTACACCAAGCTACATTTATTTACTTATTTTTTTTTCTTCAAAACGTCTCGTGGTATGTCACGAGAATATATATATTTCACCTTCTGTTATGTACATATGATATATGAGAAACTTTTTGGCACACCGGATTGTTTTTTTTTTAAATTGACAATATTCACAGCACACAAAAAAGTCTGAAGGTTGTTGTATTTTTTTTACATATATAAAAGCCAATAATTTCTGCCTATTTTTTTGCATTTTTTTGGTGGGTTATAGGCAAAATTTGAAAATTTTCAGCCACATATTTTTGGTGCCAAACCCATCAGCATGCGCAAAACCTAGGCAGTGTTATGCAAGCCTGAAGCAGTTGGACTAGTTAGGTGCAAAAATAAGCTAACTTGAGTACTCTGCCTCAAACACCTGTACATTTTCTTGGCAAGAATGGACCTTACACGTATTGTTCACAACAATCACTCTCAACTCTCTTTTTTTATTAGTAAAGCCTATTGATGATAGTGTGCAGAAAGTGCGGTGAATATCGTTTCGATTCCACAGACACACGCTATATGCTATAACAATTTTTTTTTTGAAGGGAGGAAAATACATTGGTTATTGGGGGGNGGGGGGGGGGGACAAGTCATAAAATTCTTTTTGGGCTGATCATATTCTAAAGGATATCGTCCCCATAGATATCGCGATTTGCGCACGGAAGGCTTAGTTTACAGCAGCAATAAAAAAAGGAGAGTAATATTGGAAAGAGCTCTCTCTCTCTTTGAATCGAACAAAAATTATCCACGATAATATGACTACCATCAGGCCATATTCATTGTTAGAGTGGTAATAATAAGGGCACCAGAAGGTTAATTGGATGGTCCCGTAAAGTCATATACGGTGGACGACTGGCCAAAAAAAAACTCGAGCAAATTGAATTTGCAAATTGGATTGGTATAGCATGTTAACCAAAAGCATTGAAACAACTGTTGCCATTTTTGAATACTTTGGTTTTGCGAATATATCCGTACAGTTTCATTTGCCAAATCCGCGAAACAGTATAAATATTTTTGGACATTGCAGAGTGGTAAAAAGGACCGTATAATTGTGGGAGGGGGGGATTCGACCTGTTTTGAATCTACACATTGTGTGTGGACGGACGTACTGCATACTCAATACTCATTTAAATTATGCAGCGGGAGTTTCCACCTATAAAGTCAAATTTGTTCAGTAAAGTGTGTGTATGCTACTCCGCCTATACTGTTGCAGAAGTTGTTAAAAAGTTGATAGCTACTCATGTGCTATGGAATTCATATTGAATTAATATTACGGATTTTAATTTGGAATTTTAAATAACTCATGTAGGCGGCAAAGTAGTGCGTGGGAAATGATTTCCGTTAAGTTTTAAATTTTTATTCCGTATGTATCAATTTTAGATTCACCTCTTCCCTTAGTTTTTAAAAAAATATAAATTTGATGGCATTAAAACGTCCTGTAGAGTTCAACCAATGAATTATTGAAATCATTTTGTTCAACACCGATAAATGCATTACGTGACATGGGCTGTTTGTTTTATAAAATTGAAGCCATACAGCAGCGCGGATATGCAGCCAACATTTTCCCCCCACTAATTCCGATTCCAAATAATTGTCAGTGTTAATACTAATGTACGACGAGAGCATACTGCAAATGTAACAGTTTTTTAAAAAACAAATCGGGGTACCACAGCAGTAGGGACGTGTCACATGCCTTTTAATTAGTTGTCCTGTGACTACGTAACATTGTATGAATGCGTAGTGCTTCATTTCCCAAAAGGACTACTAATCCTCCTGATGTTAAGACCTGCGTCATTGATGAAAATAATCTGTAATCAGAATCTCACCCAATTTTTTTTTCTCCAGAAGTAATTAGCTTGAAAGCATAACTGTAATTTTAGCACAATGAATAGCTCGTTGTGTGTAAATTACTTTACGAGAACATCGAGTGTCGCGAGCAGAGTGTAAATGTAGTAACAATTTCCTTCAAAAAATACTTAATCTTAGTGATGGGCTGGTTCTCGCTAGATGGCAGCAAATCCTGTGCTGCCATCTGTAGAACATACCGCTCACTTGCCCATCACCACCTTTCCTTAATAATGTCCCAAACATGTTACAGAATCTGAGATCATCCAGCCACACAACTCGCCAGTGAAAATGTGTATAGTTTGCGGAATGCAGATTATTATAATTAATTTTTTACAGTTAAAGAAAAGCGTGAGATTCCCCTTGGCTTCTTTTCCACTGGTGGCTCTATCTGGTGGTCCGGAGAGAAAATTGTACACAAGTTTTTGTTGTTTTTGTTTTCGTTTCTGAATAATTTTCAAGTCCACAAGTGCGGGGCATTTGGTGGCGGAGGCTGCAGATGTGGCGAAGAAGATAATCTGGTTGGAGTGGCGTTGTCTCCTGGCTTTCTCGGGCTGTCTTGTCAGGTGATGTGACCGATGTCTGGTGACCTCCACTTCCCTCTGCCGGCTGGTCCACGTACCGATGAGTACTGGGATCCTCCGTACCCAGAGTCGTCTCGACTCTCGTTCTGCAGGTACTGCAGGGGGATGTGGATGGTCGAGCCTGCACAGGAATATACAGAATAAAATTGTGCATCGGTTGGTTAAAAAAAAAAGATGACGTTAATTAATAATAGGGCCAATATAGGATAAAATACTGCAACTGCAGCCTTTTGTTTTGCAGACGCACAGGTCGGTATCGGAATATGCATTAAAAGTGGCTATTGAAAGTTTATAGCATTACGAGCGAGGGGCAGCAGCATTTTGCTTTGAACTGGTTGCTTTACAAAGGTGGAGGGAAATAAGTTTTGGCATGTGCAACAGAAAGTGGCCCTTTTTTAGTGTCTGAAAACTTTTGAACTGGAACTGCCATTTCGCGCGTTCGTAGCCATAGGATTTCTTTTTTGGTGCCATGTAGGGCTTTTTGTATTTTAATTTGAACTGCATGCATTCTCATCGGAGTAGTCACAGACGCAATGGAAGAGTCGTAGCTGCATGCACTGCACATGGGAATGTGTATTATCTACTCTTTAATTAATGCTAATTAGCTGGGTAACTACAAAACTACTACTCCAGAAGAGGTCCTGAATCACTATGAAACAGCATATGTCCAGTATGTGTTTGATATAAAGCCTATATATTCCACCAAATGTGTTTGATCCAAGAATAACAACAATAATATTATTTATGGATGGCACCAGAACAATTTACTGGTAGGGCGAGACATTTAAAATTATCAATAACTTAATAAATAAAATACTTATCGGATAATAAAATAGATTAATGCACAAATAAATGATACAAAATTAGAAATAATATAAAAGTAATATAGGGTAAGTGCGTATATGGGGCAAGTGCGTACAGTATTTGCTACCAATATGTGGCTCAAGGTGACAGGATAGCTATCGAAAATCATGTAAATGTTCACGACGACTTCTGCCTACTGGCTAAAAGCATAACGGTCTTCTCTCTTTCGTCACATTGATGGCCGCCTAGCTCTACTATAAAAATGAAAGGTTAGGTAATGACATGTATAAATTTTTCTTAATGAGTATGAAACGTACTGCGTAGTGTTTCGTACTTATATGAGTTACTATGCATCACACAGCACGGTCAGTTCCCATGGTATTAGCAATAATTATGCAGCACCAAACTCATCATGCGGTAACCCGTTTCACTAGGCCTACCCCAAATTCACGGCCACTGACAAATTTCCAAATCCTTGTCGAACTGAGGGACAGGTCGAAATATGTGCACAAAAGCCTGCCCGAATAGAAGGGCCAGGTGTCGAGCCTTTATTTGAACCTGGTTATATCACCACGGTTTGTAGGTTGGCGTGAAAGACAAAAGCTCGAGGCCCACTATCCCCTGTCTGGTAAAAGCCTCGTTGTGGGGGCCTAGGATGCAATTACGCAGGCAATCTGCGTCACTACGGATTTAATGCTTCCAGCTCAGGTGACAGGTGCGTGGGAGATATGTCCAGATTATTTTGCGAGCTTCCATTTCAAGCCTCCATTCCGACCACTGTGACGACTCACTTGCCAAAGGCTCCATGTCGATTCCTGCAAATCAGTTTGAAATGCTAACCAATTTATGTGGGACTCCGTTGTGAATAATTATCATCGTGTGGGTTGGAGCCCTTTTCAATGTTTTACTGACGCAAACGTGGTTGTTGCATGTCGCACCTGATATTGTAGCCTATAGCTGGATGTACTCTATGAAAAATAAATGATGCGTAGAAGATCTGGCTGAATGACTGCCTACCAAATTCTGACAATTATTTGCTAATATCTGAAGTAAGAATCGATATTATTTTCAGGGCCGAAATATGACGCCATTTGGTGGCGGAATGTCAATAATAAGTTCAACTGCGAAGCTGCTTCTTCAAAGTTAGTTTACTGATTTTGCAGATGCAATGAGTGTGTCATCTGGAAGCGACAACTCTTGGTAGGAAACTTTGATTTCAATAAGGAGTTAAATCAGCATGCTGATTAACTATTGCTGCAAAATGTGACAGGTGGCACGAGCAGCTTTTAGTTTGCAGAGAGGAATTAGTAGGCGCATTTTCCGATTGAACTTTCACATACCTATATGTCATTCAAAATTCCGGTTATGAAAATATATATAATATATGTTACACTGTGCGTCATGCATCACGTACATTAAACGTGATTGGTTATATGAGATTAAATGTGTTTTTGTTATTTGCTCATTTAGGCACTGCAGGGTGCCTTTAAGTCGATTACAATAAGCTGAAAATGACCCACAATGATCAAAATATGCAGTGCAATAATATTCGAGCACGTACTACACGTGATGCATAGAAAAACCAGTTATGAATAGTTTAAACTTTAGAGCAAAAGGATCCTCGACAAGTTGCGTCCAACAGGTTGCATCCCTTTAAACTAGTTGAAAAGGTAAACAATTCATAACTTTACCACCTACTGATGTTTTCGTCGAATGTTATGAAATCTTAAAGAGTTACAGCCTAAATGCGGATTTGATCAAGTTTTTTATTATTAAAATCAGTGCCATTTAATTGGGGGCTAATAATTGGCATTGCCAAAATAGACTGTCCTTCTATGCTCCAATTAGGCGCAAGATAAGCTCTGATTAGTTCGGAGGTCGGTAAGGTAAGCTCACTTCCGATTAGATTAGACTAATAAGAAGCTCTTCGCTCTATTTCGGGAATAAACCCCTCCTGACTGCAGCTGATTATTACTACAAGGGAAAGATTCTCCACAACGTATCATCCTTTATGAAGTTGTCGTTTCCAGTAAATTTTTTCAGCAATAGGCTGGCCCAATCTCACCCCACTAGACGGGGTGAAATTGTGACACGGAAAAGAATTTATATCTCCCCTCCCTCAGTATATAAAAATTATTTTCATGTATGATCTGCAAGGTGAGATGTGCAGCAATGTTGTATATAATATCAGATAATATTCGTTCTGATATATCAATTACTCTGGTCTGGTTGCCAGAAAAACCTCCAAAAGTGGCACAATCTCACCCCGTTTGACGGTATACTCTGCAGTGATCATTTTGGAAATTAATTTAGGGACTTCTAGATGGGGAAATTTTTTCCAAACACATACATAGCGTAGAGCGTGAACGTGTAAGTATAGCTGTTATTATTGGTAAAATATATTATTTTTCTTCAGAGTACATGTAAGTTTATCAAAAACTCGCTTTGCGAGGAGGCTTAATGACGAGCAGATGGGCAAGGTGGCACGTGCAAAAGTCGACTTTTGGCCATCTCCAAAATGGCTGGAAATTTTGCGATGATGAGGATTTTTGGCATTGGTAAACCTGATGCAAAAATTCCAACGGAACTTCGACCAGCGCTCTACGACCTCGGGAAGTGCGAAATCTTTTCCATCCTATATCCTCCTCGTCGGATAGGGGGTTTATATATAGGCTACTTGATTGATTGACTAGGCGATGGCGGTATAGCTGGGGCCGAAGGGGTTAAGATATATTTTTAAATGACAATGCAGCGATACCTTTTCTTTTGTGAGATTTGTGAGATAGTACTTTAGCTGTGAAATCGCATTTTCCAAGCACGAATACTACGTTTCAATATTGAGTGCACTTGTTCCCTTTTTGGCTGAGACACTCCACATTTTTTTGATCTCATTTCTGTCCCCTTTTTGTTCATGCCTATCATCACTTGTCAGTTGGTTATTGAGATAAGTGACCTCCCAACCAATCCGGACCTGGCAAAGTTGCTGGATTGATGGGAGTGGTTTGGAGTGAGACGGATTGATTTAGCCGGGAGGAGAAAGAAATAATTCTAGGGGAGGTGAATGAAAGAGAGATCGGGATTGGTAATTGCATTTTTTTATTACATATATCTCCCCCTACCAATCCTGATTAGTGCCCTGGCGTAAATATGGAATGTTGATTGGCTTTTGCACGCATTGGAGTTAATTAGCTCGTGCTTTGACCTGGAATGGCGGTGCTCTGATTCCTGGCGCCAAAAGATTGTTCCTCTCCTATTTTTTTTCGCGAATTAAATTTGGATCTCACGAGGACTATTGTTGGAAACCCGACTTTTTTTTTCGGGAACCCCCTCCATAATGCGATGGAATTGGAAAGCATTAGTCGGGTTATAACTAATCGTCATTTTGGGAGAGGGCTACAAATAGAGGCGGAAAAGTAGGTTTTTGGGCGAGAGGGGATCAAGCAAGGAAATTAAGGGTGACCTTTCGGTCCATTAACTCCGACACTCTAATTGGAAGATTGATTAGGACATCAATTCATGCCAGGAGTGATGTTTCCTCTGTGTTTATTGCCTGCGACACACCTGCTGGGTGGATAAGGTGTAATTAACTGCAGTTCAATTGAAAACAAGAAAATGCAGCAGTATTTATTGGCAAAATTGTGCAGTGAGAATATGTTGACAACTAGGAAAACCCTGGCTTCGCTCACTGGGTGCGGGGTGGGGAGAGAGAGAGCGATGTAGACCCTCCGGCAGACAGCCCACCCACCAGAGGCGCTGCCTCCGCCCCCATTGCGCCTGCGCAGAACGGGGGACAATCGGAAGATAACACTATATGGCGGACATAACCATACATGAACATGATTTTAATATTATCGATATTTGCATAGATTAGCAGGGATCCGCGTTAATTAAATTAAATTAGCTCCTTTTGTGTGCCTGATTATGAAAACTTGAGTGTGTGAGAAAGTTTTCTATGGGAAGTAAACTTTTCATCCCCAACATCCAAGGGCCTTGTTCTTTTGTCCTCTTTTTTGGGGGGGAAGGCGTACCACGAATGAATCCAGCCACACCCTTCTTGCTGTGACAAGCAATTTCAAAGGGGGAAAGTGCTGCTTTTGGAAGCGCAAGGTCCAGTGAGATTCGAAGGGGGCTCTAGACTTGGTTCTATACTCTGGCTCCAGCTATCTCAACGGTTTGTATTGGAATCTTCCTTGCACTTTTTTTTTTTTTTTGTTTTTTTGTTTTTTGTTTTTTTTTTGGAATTGATTCTCATTTTGGTCCAATATCAGTGTGGGTGGTGCGGAAACTGGAGGATTAGGGATCAGGATTGCTTTGGAGGGAAAGAGATATGTGAAAGGAGAATATTTTTAGATTTTCGGATCGTTCGATATACACATGTCCGGGGTCACATTTGAAACATGGGGAAGTTGATGCACAAAGTTTCCGTACGACATAAAATACATTGTGGCACAAAATTCGTTAGATTAACGTAGTATTTGGCCATATATTTTTTGAATGCAGAGAATCGAAAGACAGATAGAGTTGCATCAGGGAACTTTGTTTTCTCACAGTATCTTCTATCGATTTCATTACATCGCGACTGAATTCTCCCCTGCCCGTTTTATATACGACGTCTATTTATTTCTCCAGTGTTTCTTCAGCTTGCTCTTACAGGGAAAAAAAGAGGACAGGAGCCGAAGAAGAAAAGGGTGAAAAGAAATGCTGACGATTCTAGCGAGATTCGGGCTGAAGGAAGAAAAATTGCCCATTCAATTGGAGCCGATAAATAGGATGGAGGAGCCTCCGGATAAGTCTTCGCCTGCATTTTCCAGTTGTCGGATTTATTTATCTTTTTTGTGTGTGTGTGTGCAACCCTATTCAACCACACACATTATCCAATATATCATTCTGGTTTTCTCTATTCTGGTGTGACAGAAAAGATATAGCACCTTTGGTGATATATGTGACGTTTTAGAGCACTGGGATATGGGAATGTGGATCTGAATGGATCCAGGCGATTGTCAGACATTGTTAGCAACCTGTTGGATTTTGAACCTCTTGCGAATCTTACAGCAGAACCCTTATGTGTTGTGAATGTTTCTGGTGATACAAAACTAGTTACCATATTTTTTCAAAGAAATTTTGTCACACTATTATTACCTCCAATTGCCCTTGAAATTATTTTTGGGTTATGAGCAATAGGTAATATTTAGAGAAATAAATGGGGTTCGTTTTTGCTACAATGATATTTAGTAAAAATTAATTGGACATATCAGTTGGAGTTCATGCATTTCTATAGAACTATCAGTTCAACCCGGCAAATTCGCACAGTAGAGGCCCCCGTGTTCACTGCACAGGAATTGAATCTCGTCTCCAACAATGGCATGCTAAATTGTAACTGACCGACCGTGCAAGCAAGGGCGGTTCCCTTTGCCAAAAAAAAAGCAAATCGTCAAACGATACAAGGCGGATTGTGTAGAAAGCTCCAAAATCCAAGAGTCACCTTAGACCTCTCCAGAGACCTTTCTCTCTCTTCTCTAAAAGCAGGTTTATTCCATCATTGAAGCAATGTAAATGGATTTTCGCAGTTTGGTCCCCTCAGGCAAAGCCATTGCGCGACGGTCCCGCATGACAAAAGTATCCCATCATCTTCAGTTCTGATGCTGCGCTTTTAGCTCCAATTAAAGTCACCGCCGAAAAAAAAGGCTTAGAGAAAGTGTCGGTTTTCACTTGTCTTTTAGTATCCGGTTTCAAGGAGTCATCCTTTTTTTTTGAACTGGAGAAAAGTATTTTTTTGTGCATTTTTTGGCGAATATGTGATGGAATAAAGTTGGACTTTTCCAATATTTTTGCAAGCTCCACGACATTGTTCTTAATGAATGGTAAAGTTGATAAGGGGCTGAGGTTTTTTTTTAAAAAAAAGAGAGAGAGGAAGAGACGTCGTCAATGACGCTGAGGGAATTCCTTCCAGGAATTTAATTAATGGCGACATAAAAGGGCGATTCGCATTGCTTTCCGCAAGTTACGTCGCGTTCCTTGGACTCACCATGTTATTTTTTTAGGCAATTTTTTTTCTTCAAGTCCATAGGAAAAGACTAGGCAGATGATGAGAGATGTGCGGATTTAAGGGAAATGGAGAGTAAAAGGAATTAGGCACGAAATGCGTTCTAATTAGCACGGCTGAAGTATCATGCCTTTACGAATTTAGCAGATTACTCGAAATTTGAGCCATGAGCTGAGTTCGTCTTTTGCGCCAACAAATTGCGTTGCATTAGCTACATGACTTATTAAACGCGCTTCAAGGCACGTGTAACATCATGGGTTGGAAGATAAGTCGCGTCTCTCCAACCGGTTATTGGCTTAAAGCTGCCCTTGAATGCCACTGGATCTCTCAGAGTGACGTCAGGACACCAAAGTTGATAATATCCGAGATTTTAAAACCGGGTTTTTAAAACTTATAGGGTATGCACAGTACTTTATGAATAATTAATATTTTGGTGGGCATTATTGTTATATATGGTGCATTAGAGATCACATGGGATTTGCATAGTCGTTTGCATTAAACCGACTCTATTATTAAAGGGACACTCCACTCAAAATACAAGTTGATCTGTAAAAATCAGGTAAAAAATCCTGATTCCGGTGATACCATCCGTTTATCTCTGAGACGAACGGTAATGTCAGGGGAAGAGACGAAAGTCGGAAAAAATTCGAGGTCTGTTCGAGAGTGGCTCCGCCTGGCCACCTGGCCAAGTTAGGCGACGTTGGATAGTAGCGCCGGCCTTCCCAACGGCGACTTGGATAAGTTGCCTGCGGGTATGGGGATCCGTGGGGATCTGGTTGTGTCCGAAGCCAACTTCCCCTAGTGCCCGTTGGGAAGGGCGGCGCTCTATCCAACGTCGCCTAACTTGGCCAGGTGGCCAGGTGGCGCCACTCTCGAACAGACCTCGAATTTTTTCCGACTTTCGTCTCTTCCCCTGACATTACCGTTCGTCTCAGACATAAACGGATGGTATCACCGGAATCAGGATTTTTTGCCTGATTTTTACAGATCAACTTGTATTTTGAGTGGAGTGTCCCTTTAAGACAGCTTTTCGAGAAAAGCATTTTTGTATTTTACTGTGTATTTTATATTGCATTGGATGATTCTGCGTCTTTCGTACATATGTTTCTACTGGTCCTATTGTAGACCCCCCACAAAATTTCGGCTCAGTGATTGATTGCTTCTGTACAGTACTCTCGCTTTCTCCTATCCATTCTCTCACCACCGAATAATACAGCACAATCGGTTCCAACAAAGCAACCGGGCCTAATCGCCAGGCCTGTAGCGCCTGCTATCCATTGTAATCCGTCTTAGTACTGCAGGCCATTCAGAAAATGCGACCACTATTTTTTTCTCCTCACCATCAGTCAAGTTCCGTCCACTGAAAGAAACGGGCAAAAGTCCTGTTTACCCTCGAGATTTCCTTTTCCAAAAAACGCTTCTGTGTCCGGTTTCAGCACAGAGATACAAGCCTTTAGAAAAAAAACCGTCACAAAATGATGTCCGCTTATGTATTCCGGGTGCAATAACGTGTCCGGGAACTGCGACTGGATAACCCGCCAAATTACATTCGGAGGCTGGAGCTGAATTCAAAACCATGGACACGTTTCAAAAAAAAACAAAAAACGTGCGTTTTGTTGTCGAGTTGAATTAGAGCCAAGGACGGGCCCAGCTGGCAGCATGATAAGTGTGTTATTGGTACCGTTGCTGTTTAGGGTCTGACCTGGAGGTGTTATCGTGGCGTCGGCTCTTCTGAAAGGCTTTGCGACGCTTTCCCCTCGGAAAAACACTCTCAGGTTAGATATCCCTCGGTAATTGGGGATGAAAGCCACCGATGACGGAAGGAACTTAAGCCCTTGATTGCTGGCACAAAGTAATGTGTCCACACACGCAGGACGTTAAGTGGTGCATGAACGTTTTTCAGCCGAGAGACCAAAATAGCATAAATTTTTACAAAAAAACAATAATAAGCAATTTGGCTCCTGTTGACAATTTTTCGTGTGTGTGTGTCTTTCCTAATTAGATTAGATGAAATAGTGCTTACCATTTCGGACGATCCGACACTGCGTCTCTGGAGATCCAGAGCAGCTATATCTGGTTGTGCCCATGGTGTCTCTAGGGTCCAGAGGCTCACCCCTGTCCATTTTAATACACGGACACCATCGGAACACGGTCTTAAACCCTCTTCGGAATCTGAAACATTGAGTAGAAAATTAATTGTGAGAAAAAATCTGATAAGAATATTCAAGTTTCTTTATGGAACGTACAGTGTTTGACATTAATCGCGTCATACTGCTAGCGACATTTTCCGATGCGGCAGACATGGAAATCGAAGTGATAGAGTGCGAGCCGTGCGAATCAGGAGAGGTAGGCCTTAGATGACGTCACCGGATGTGGGGCAATGGAGAAAAAGGCTCGTCCCCAGCCGGTGACGTCACCCAAGGGCTACCATTTCTTACTCACACGGCTCGCACTCCATCACTTCGATTTGCACGTCTGCCGCAGCGGAAAATGTCTCTAGCAGTACGACGCGATTAATGCCCACACTGTACCACGTGAACTTAAAGCCCATTCACACAGGCCGTCGACGGTTTTGGTTTTGGTTTTGGTTTTGGTTTTGGACCAATCAGAGCGGGCCCTCACGGTAACCATGACGTGTTGTTTACGTGAGGGCCCGCTCTGATTGGTCCAAAACCAAAACCAAAACCAGGACCAGAACCGTCGACGGCCTGTGTGAATGGGCCTTTAGACTACATAACCAGGATCCACTGTAGTTTGTGCTGCATGATACGAAGCCAGGATAACGCCAGCTAATTTAAAGTTTCATAACTGCGTCCAAACTAATCCGGCTCCTCCTTATATGGATCATAATTTTTCTTCTTCTACTAACTAACTCTTAATGCCTCCCACGAAAATGCCTGGGGTCTAAGAATTGCCCTTTACCCCCTGCATTTGACGCTACACGGTGGTATAACAAGGCGTAAATAACACCTTCCACGCAGTACTAATCCTGCACTTAGCAATTTCGAAGCACAAGCTCAAAATGCATTGCCATGACTTTGACTGGTGCCGACAGTTTACAAGCTGCTGCACTCTTTGCACCATGTATATATGCCTCCATATCGATCAGCAAAATACAGTTGTGTATATGGATGCTGCAGGGTTTGGAGTTTGAAGCAATCTGCATACGGAATTACCTGCCCTTTTTGGGGGGTAGATGTTTTCCAAAAGGTGATGGTGCAAGCAAAACGGATATTGGAGACGGAGAAAGCGACATCGACATTTAGTTTCTTATTGTGACATGCTTTTTAAGAAAGCATATATGGTGTTTCAAGTTCGTGGGTCACTTCTTGATAACTGATATCGCCCGATAGTAGTTTTTTTGTAGCTTGTTGTGCCCCTATCCATGTTCCCCACTGGGGGTCGAATATTGCAGTAGTTATAGAATGGGGGACAACAAGCTACAAAAAAGAACTACTATCGGACGATATCAGTTATCAAGAAGTGACCCATGAACTTGAAACACCATGTATAGGCCTACAGTCTCCATAGGTGTCAAAATTATCTATTGGGAACTTTTAAGTTTTTCTGCACAGAGACAATCATTTCTGGAATCACGTTACAATTACCAGCATCATGCACTGGGAGTCGTAAGAACTCCTAAGCCCTCCCTAAATCCGAATCCGCGGAGCGTTAAATGACAGTATTAAAACATGTTTATGGGCTCGTGGAATCCCATTTACGGACTGGATAACGACATGTTCATGACCGATTAGTACACAATGAGCACTATAGGGAGTATTGTGTCATATGCGGACACGAATATATAGGCAAAAACGTGAAGGTGAATGTTGATCAAGCTGCACTGTAAACACAGGATTATGATACCCGTTTTTTCCATCGAGTTGGAAAAGTATACTGGGGCCAACCAAAGAATAATATTGGCTCGTAATCAACCGAGGATGCGGTCAGATTACAGATGTAAGCTCCCATATTGATGAGGGGGACTCATCCATTGTGTGGGATTATTAATTTTTATCAAAGGTTACATCCAATCTTTTGCAAAGATATGTTCGTGAAAATGCTGAAGGTTTTAAGCATGACTCGAGGGAATGCAACACTGTAGGATTAAAACGATAAATATATACGTATGGTATATGACGCATAATGTGGTTTGAATTACAGTTTCTACCTTTGAGCTTATGAGTTTTGTAAAAAAAAATATGATTTTTAAAAATGCGCAGTTGAGCGGCTAAAAATCCAGCAGAATTTGCACTATTCTCATCGCACAGGTTGAAATTTTTATGTGAAAATAAGGCTGCAGTGCGAAATTTTATTCGCAGGTTATTTTTAGTGCGTATGATATCCGGTCAAAATGTAAAGTGAGCGCATAAATTACGCTGCTTATTTTTAATTCATTACTGGGAAATTGGACAGGTCAGTTCAGGGCATCAAAATATTGGAATTAAGTCACGTCCGTTGGCCTTTTCATGGCGACGTAATAAAGTGCTGGCGGAATAGTTGAATGTCACGCCTACTATTATCCCAACCTGTTGACACCCATTTCTAGTGTGTTTGCACTCGAACCGACAAGTTTTCATAAACTTTTCTCATATAGATATTCAATATTATCCTTTCCCGCGAGCGCAAATATAGACCCCGTGGGCATTACAGTACAAGGATGGCGTTGATTGAAATTGGCGGCAGTGTTTCAAAAAATTGTGGCAAAAAAAAAAAAAAATCTGGGCTCCAGATCAGTGCAAGCAAACAAGACTGTGCAAAGATATGCAAAGATGTCTTCAGTTAAGCTAATGTTTGAAGAAACCCGTGGAGTTATTAATATCGATAGACCATTGCTCTCTTGCTAGTTTGTACTATACAGCGTGTGTGTGTTCTTGGTTCTTCCTCTTCCAAGAGCAGGATGAATTGTTTGTCTTTTTTTTTGTCAAACACTCCTACAGCAGCTCTCGATGGGGAGAGGACTAGATCAATGTTTAATTTGCGACGTCGTCATTTGGAAGTCCGTCTGTCGCAATTGTTACAAGTATGTTGATTTCCCTCAAGGCCCCCGGATTTTCCATTGGTTGGGGGTAACAAGGTAGGGGTGTCCCTGGCGACTTAAACTGGATGGAAAGGAGAATCTCAGGAGACAAACAATGGTGATGATTTGAAGCCAATCTAAAAGCATAGTTCTGGGGGGTTCAAATTGCGACTCTGGTAATTTTTGAAGTAGGGAAAAGGGAAGATCTTTACTACGCGACGAAGTGGCGACGACGTGTCTTGTAGGAAAGGAATGTCACAGATCTGTAAGGACTCATCATCATTAAGGAGTCATCCTAAAGACATCTTAAGCCGGGTTATATTTGACCTACCAAACATGACATTGACAGCATTGATCGGACTGAGAAGGTTATGTGATGCTAGGATTTCAATCACTGACATCCATCCTATCTAACGGGGTCCACCATTGAAAAAGATGATCGACACTCGAAATATTGATTGATCCCCAGGTTTTTTTTTGGGGGGGGGGGGGTACAGGGTGAGTCAGAATTCTTACCTGGAATTCATCCAGCAGTAGATGATTGGGTTGTACATGGAGTTGGACATGGCCAGCCAGTAGATGGCCAGATACACTTCCTGTATATGCTGGTAGTTGACAATCTCCGGGATTTGAGACGTGATGATAAAGTAGACGTGGAAAGGGAGCCAACATACTGCGAATATGGTCACCACCACCATCATCATCTTGACTACCTGAGAAAACCAGACAATAAAAAAATATCGGTACTCTGTACAGGACCCTAGAGAAAATTTCCCAGCAGACTTCATTTTCTTCTTTAGTGTGCGAGTCCAAAGGCTCATCTATATACCCTTCCCTTGACGTTTTATGGTGGTCTGGATATAAAAAAAGAAGAGATGGTCCTGAGAAAGGAGTGCGGTGAAAGTCGGGACAGGTTCCAATCACCGATGCAACTCACGTGTAAAAATCGCTCCTTGGGTCGGTAAATGCGGCCCGATATGAGAATGATCGAACGGTGAAGCCTATAATATCGGGGGGCGGAACGTTGAAAACGACCTGTAAAGTTAGGTGGTGACAAGTCTTCCTGAAAATTAAATAGGCTTTTGGGAACATAACAGATTTTTTTCACTTTGTGCACCTTAATATTTTCATCCCTTTGAATGTGATAGTCAAAAGCAGGTACGCTAGCAAATATTTCTCAGCGTTCAAGTCCAACTGCGAGCATCTAAAAAAGTGGTCACGATTAAGCGAGCTCCTGATCAATCGATTAAGTAATCCACATGAGACAGGCACGTACTGGGCAGCAGTTAAGGGCATTGCTCTAATGCTATTTCTTCCGTTCGTGCTTTACCGGTACTGCACTGGACTCGCTACTAGGCAGGTCTGAACAAAGTTTGGATTCTATTTCCAGCTAAAATAGGCTCTCTTTCCAATTGTTTGTCCGAGATGATAGTACCACAACCACTCGCATATCGTGAGAGTGGCAGGAGTGTGCAGAAAGGGTGCGCCATCTATGAAATGAGTAAGGTACCATGTGGACAGTTTGTGGAACTTTCCTAGGAGTCGACTGGTAGTAATAAAAATTGTCGAGCGTTGGATGAGAATGACTCGGTTTTGGGCAAGGTTTCTCCAGAATGGATGAAGGCCGCAGAGTGATGTCCAATAAGTGAGGGGCCATGCATTCTGGAGCCTGAGCGGAAATGGCACGTTCATCCCCACGGAACAGCCTCCAAAATGCTTCCTGGGAATCCCATCCTGTTTGAAAATGGGGCTAGGAGACTCATTACTCCACATTTACTCGAGCTTTTTGGCCCTCCGGTTTGGACAACAAGGATTTTCAAGAAAGTCTGGCGTTTGTTTGTGCGTGGAAGATATACGCATCGACGTTGTAATGTAGGAACGAGCTCAAAGTGTGTTTTTTTTTTCGAAGATAAGTTTCCGGGAGACGTCCGACGAAATTGCATTTTCTCTGGTTAGTTTGGTGGATTAGCCGGAGTAAGATGGCTCGACAGGAGGAGATGCGTCATTTAAAGGCGCCTATGTTGTTCGCTGCAGGATGCTGTTCAATATCTTCCGTCTGAAGTGACTGATCGCTTTACCACGTGCAAAATATTGAACAAGAAAATGTTGAAACTATTCTATTGACTAGTTCCTCCTCCCATCCACCAGAGGCGGTCCCTCCCTCTATTGCGCAGGCGCAGGCCAGTCGGAAGTCTCGTTTACACAGCGAATGATTTTAATATTGTAGATGTCGTTATGTAGCATGGAATAAACTGTGAACTGTAAACGTGTCGATGAAATTTGACACCGAGATGAGAAACAGCCCCAATATTTATAGAAACTAATCAGAATTCATACATTGTTACAATGCCAAATTATCTGAATTCCCAGTGCAATTGTGCACAGTATTTTTCCCTGATTACTATCCAACAGATATGACACGTGCGGGAGGCGTAAAATCGACAAAGGTATGCGACGGAATCACCTCGATTGTGCTGCTTGCGAGCTCAAAATAAACTACAAAATAGGTGGATGCAATTATTAGTTTGTGAGCTGCGGAATCTGCATAAATTTCGAAGTTTCCTAATTATATTTTGGAGTAGTCTACACACTTCAAATAGCTGCTACGACATTATAATACGTAATTTACATTATAATGTAAGAAGTATGCGAAATATCACATTTTCATACTAAAGGGTCGTTAACGGCAACATCATAAATTATTTAGAATAAAATTGAGCAAAAAATTAAAGTTTGATTGATAATAAAAAATAATGACGTAAAAATCAATGAATGAATCCATTAAAGAATGAAATTGCAGTAAAATATAACAAACGCATTATTTCCTTAATTTTTGCCGTGTTTGTTCTCTTCTGATTTTTTTGCGAAAAATGTAGAAATTGACTCACCCTTCTTTTGGAACGGATGTTGTCCAGCTGCCTTTGCGTGCACTCGCCGATACTCTGGCTACCCCACAACTCGACTCCAACACGAGCATAGGCATAACCCATAGCACCAATCGGCAAAAAGTAGGTGAAGACCATGAATATCACGTTGTATCTGCAACGAATAAGAGAACCCCCCCCCAAAAAAAAATGTACAGGCTTTTTGGCACAGAATTGCATCAAATTCGATACGCAGTTTCATTTGGACCCCCAAAAACCTAATCCCATTCTCTCCCTGGAAAAAAAAGCCTTTTTGTGCCAGCTGCTTTATTTTTTGGGGGAAGCGAAAGACTTCTCTTTCCCATCTATAGGTGGAAACAAAAAAAAAAAACGAGAAGTAATTTTCCCGCAGCTGCAATATGGGTGGAAACTAGGCGGATCATTTCCTACGCCTGTGTATGGGGGCTGTGGGAATGCTGGAAAACTCTTCCAGACTTCAAGGCAAGTGTTCGCCTCCTGATTATCCAGGCTGTTTTTTTTCCCTTTTTTGGGGGAACTTGCATTGTAGGTGTTTCTCCAGAGCTGGGCCAACAAAAATCATCTGTGATACTAAAAAGTTTTATTGTCAGTGTTAGTTTGAAACTGGCTGCAACAATCTGAGGTATTTGTTTCATCCTGGCATGATGCAACCCAACGAACATGCTTTGCATGTAATAATGTAAGAAACAGTTCGGTTCCTTCATAAATCTGCTTTACCAGGTAAGGCGACGCAAAATGTCACATTAGTACTCACCCAGATGCAGATTTAGTTTGTATGATACCAACCTAATATCATTTGCCGACTCTTTAAGTACCTAAAAATGGGAAAATGCTGTTCTACACGCAAAGGTGAGCATGCTAACGAAGATGAAATGGTCCATTCAGCCTGATTTAGTATGTAGCCAGAAAATATGGACGTGGTCCTGTGTGCTTGAAGTGCATAACGCCCCAAAAAGGCATATATGCAGTAGGGGACGCATAAATAGGCTTTAAGAGGCCCGTATAAGTCGGTGGTATGTCCACCGTTCATCACCCTCAGGAAGCATTGTCGTGGTGGGTTGTGGTGAAACGATCCGCATCTGACTTTGAGATGCATGGTAGAAGGATGTTTAACTTGTAAATGGCCCACCAAAAAGTGCGTCGTTTTATTTAGGAAAATCAAGCTCTGGTCGCATGTGTCTCAAGCACAAAAGGATCCTGACAAATCTCGGTGACCTGGAGAAGTTAGGTGTCACGTAATATTTCTGGACACTACGAATTGCAGACATTTTTTTGGACAGATGAGATTTTAGCAGTAGGAGAGTACTGACTCTTTGATAACTTATGTACACTTGTCCTTTAAGCCAAAGAACGATTTGACGTCACACCAGCCGTATTTTCTGAGCATGCGCAATGCTTTCAGAGCGATTCGGGGGCATGATTGGAGGGAAGAGCCAATGGAGGCGGGGCTGAACGTGACGTCATATTGTTCTTTGGGTTTAGTTGTGTGTACAGTAGTTGGAGTTTCAGATGTCATAAAATTTGGATTTAATTCATCACTCCAAAATTGGGTGTCAACCAGTTTATTAATATTTATTAATAATCATTACAAATCTTACAATTCCCAAGTGTTATCTGTGCTTCGGTGACTGACGATATTGGGACTGACGACACCAAGATATCTCAGCTAGTTTTGACATTTCCACACGCATGATGAGCTAGCCTGAATTTATATCACTGTATATACTTTCCATCACTACACGAGAAAAATCATGTATGGACCAATCCCCTGGAGAAATGTACGCACCATCAATATTTGATTCTTTGAAAATGGATCTGCTGCCCCCGCTACACTTTTTTTTTCTCCGAACCACCCACGGTCTGGATGCTGCTACACGCCTACACCTCTAGGGTATACCACATGTTTCATAAGCAAGCTCAATCTCTGGCACATATTGTTGGGGACATTGTCCGATTGCTGATAATAGTGACTTACATGTACTCTTGCTCACTCTGTGTCGAAGGTCCGTCTGGCCACTCGGCATAGCAGACAGTCCTGGTATCAGACTCTTCAGTGGTGTAGAACAAGAGCATGGGCATGGATAGCAGGAAGCCGACCACCCAGATGCAACCTGCGATGCACAGGGTCGTCCTTCGACCCATTCGAGGCCTCAGAGGGTTCATGATGGCCATGTACCTGCAGGGGATTACAAGAGTGCTAATGAGCCGCTTCCAAGAGTGAACAGACCCAATGATTGTTTAAACTACCCAACATGTTTTTTTTGGGAGAACTCTGGAGGGAATTGGAAAAGCACATGGTGCACTTTGTAGTTCCGGGTCAGATTTCATTACTAGCTATTTGCCTGTAATTGGCTTAGTGATTTTTCCATTTGCTGGAATTATACACGCAACTGTGACGCACTAGAATTCAAATGATGCAAAAAAAACTTTAATCCTCTCATTTTCCAGGGAATGGATCTTACATGTTGGCACACGCCACTTTGAATGAATCTGGAGGATGAGCAAGGCAATTAAAGTGACGAAACCCAGTGTATGAACAAAGTGTACAGCATGTCCCAGAATTCATCAGGGTTTGACCACTCAATCCGACACCTCCCTAGTAATAATCAGACTCCAACCATTACAGGTAGTGCTTATCGATCAAAATCAGACAAAGGAATGGACTGCCGTTTATTGAGGCGTGGATTATCGAACCAGTTTTATTTCCGGTGCTAGAAATTGCCAGCGGAATATTGTTGTTGGAAAGGTGAGGTTTGCCCCTGACGTGCAGGATTCATGTAGGTTCAATGAGAATGTTGGGTTGCAGACACTACAGGATAACTTCAAGGCTACATGAGAGTGCTGCAAAATATTCTGAATAATTCTGCATATTGCACGATACTGAATAAGAGCAAAAATGTGGTAAGAATATTTCGCCATTTTTTGTGGCCGTGATGCAAACGAACCTGCTGGAGAAGCCCCGCC
The DNA here is from genome assembly GCA_000934665.2 of Catajapyx aquilonaris. NCBI lineage: Eukaryota > Metazoa > Arthropoda > Diplura > Dicellurata > Japygidae > Catajapyx > Catajapyx aquilonaris. The sequence goes on along the minus strand of JYFJ02000399.1, from coordinate 112,902 downwards.
ATTTAAACCACGTTAATTAATTAGCGCAATGAACCTCCACGCCTCAGCACTTTCTGCAACAGCCATTTGGCATACCCTTATTTGTAACCAGTCCCAGTTTTTAAAAAAAGAGAGAGCTGTGGGTTTGACAACCTTCCTCAAGCTGATTAACTTGTGGGCTTCAGCTGCAAAATAATCTTATACCTGAGGACATTATCCCAACAAAGAGTAATGTCTCTAGGGCGTCAAGAGCAGTGCCCATCCCACCGAATAAGATAAGAGTCGTGAAGTCCATTTGGCACTGACGGGATTGATTGCAGGAGCGTCTCGGGGCGTCGGTTTTTATGGCGGGAAATAAAGCTGGCATATGGCGTTTGTTATGTGGGCTCGTTGTCAGGATAGACAAAAAAAAAAACTCAACAGGCAAAAAGCGGCGTAAATCAAGGAGCTTTTCGCAAAAAAAATTAGTGTGATGAGACCTGTTGGTCACCCCTGCTATCGATGATAACGTGGAGCCAGCTTATATGAGTTTGTCTCCGGATTATAGGGACCCGGATTTTTGCTTTTCAATTTTGTGGCCTTTAAAGAGTCAAAAGGCTGGTTTTAAACTGGGTCACATGGTGCACGGCGATGAGTTAATTAGAAGTATGTGTCAGAGAATTCGGATTTTTTTTGACTACAACATAATTGTTCTCTAATTGTTGAAGGGGAAAAGTCAAAACTATATGGTGACTATTACCTATAGGCGATGAGGCAACTTGTTTATAGGGTGGAGTTGCACATTCTCAATAAATTCTGTGTATGATATTACACTTTGTTGCGCCATCCGGACTTTTATATTTATGGTATATTTTAACGGTACAGTATAACGTGTCTGTAGCAGTTAAAATTAGCGGTTCAGCCGGCTCGAACATGTTGACACGTTTGCACTACTCGCAGCGTCTAGTTTTATCCAGTTTTAATTATTCAGAGTCTGTTGAACACCCGGATCCGGATTTTCACATTTAGGCACTGATATGCCACAATGTTTTCTCTTGCTGTACAGTAAATTATGAATTAGTTCGTTACTATTGGTAGTTTGGTGTGGTCGTCACTAATTTTTATAACATATCTGAAGGGACCAGAGTTCGACCTTTTCACACACACACACACACGCACAAAAAAAAGAGCTTCCAATCTTGACGGATCTTCAATCTAGGACAGCACCCCATAACACACAGGCTGCGGGTCTTTTCATCGCCTGGTTCCGGATTAGTTCCGGGGGTTCCGGTCTATCAACACATACAGCTTCCCTTCCACGAACTCATTCAGGTCGGCAAACATAGTTCGCTGTGGGTGGACCGAGAGGATGAGAATTAAGGGGGACAGCCAGGCTCTGACAGTGGAATGGACTGGTTTTTAGATGCCGGTACCTTCATTGGAAGTTTTCTCGCGTAGGTAGGCCTACTTCTAGTTGTTATTTTAACAGTATATCAGATGGATAGTTACACATATCGCACATATACACTACTGCTATAATCTTCAAGGGTATAAGGATAGTGTGAGGTAATTGCACTCGTAAAATTTTAGGGTTCCTAAAGGACTTTCGTTGCCTCGGAATAGGCTCTATAAGATTGGGTGGTTGGGAGGCTAGGGTGTAAGTGGCACAATGAAACTCTGAAGTGCTGCTGTACGACAACACATAGGACAATGTTTGGGATTGAGTTGGTTGCTAAGCAAAATGTGCCTAAATGGAGATGGTATGTATTGCACCTATGTATTGAACCTAAATGATTCTTGACTTCAACAGCGTAATAATATTGTGAGAGAATGTGGCTCAACGAATGAGTTATTGTATTTTAAATCACTATTTTTTTTTACAATTCCGCAGGGATTTTTTTGTGATAATTGTATTTTAAATCACTACAATATTATACAAAAAAAATAACAAAAATAATTCAATTAAAAAAAATCAACATTAATCTATTGTCGTCCCGAAATAATTTTTAAAACTAGCGTAACCGATTGAGCACCACAGTTCACGCAGCCTGCATCATGGTTGAAATGATGCCTTCTGCATAGTGAGTGTGCCTGTAAACAAGCACTGCACTTATTTCCAACGCTACGCTTGAGGGGGGAACAATACTGGTATGGCCGACTTTTGCGACGTTACTCTGGATGGATGTGAATTTGGCCCATGCGGAGTAACTCTGGCAATGTTGTTGTCAGAACATTGGAGCTGCGCGAGTGTGGGTGCGCACTCAGTTAAGCTCGTACAATAATTCATGTAATTTTTGGCTAAAATCCGAGCTTGCAGATACTATTGCGCATTTTGAACACCCCCATTTCTGCGGCGTTAATTGCGGCCCTTGGCATTTTGAGACACGAAATCTCCATTTCACATCAGGCTGGAGGTACACAATGGGCTGAAATTAGAGCATTTTGGCAGTCCACGTCGTCCAGGAGTCAAGAGTCTGCAGCTTCTGGAGTTGGCACTTTTCCCTTCTAATGATTAATTACTAGGGGTTTAAGAGTTAAGGCAGGTTTTGCAGGAAAGCTGAGGGTTAGGTCAGGTCGAGATGACCCCGCGTTTTTGGCTGGTAAAAAAAAGTGCCAGTCGCAGCCGACACGTATTGCGTGCGAGGCCCTGCTGTCGGGGATGTGAAATTGGCGTGCTAATTTCCTGCTGGCTGATAATGGGTGGGGGATTTTTGCACCCCAAAACTCCTCCTGCCTACCACCACCTACCTACCCCAGCAACCGCGCCTGATTTGAAAAGAGTAGGTGGAGCTGAGAGGGAGAGATGTGGAGGGGGGAAAAAAGGTGGTGTTTGGGACTAATTAGTTTCAACAGGTCCATGCAGAATGGCGAGTGGGATTTAGGAAGGCGACAGAAAATGGTGCTGTGCGAATTGCAGGCCTCTTGTACACCTGTCGTGCCAAATTATTGCGAGCATCGCAGTTCAGTGATGTTCCAAAAAAACATGCTAAAATCTGGACACGCATGTTACATCTATACTGTAAAAATATCCGATAAAAAACAGGAATATCCTTGTTGAATTTTTATATACTGTACTTTTGTGTAATTATTTAAATATTTTATTTTTCCATACCTATTATATATTTTTTATTTTTACTTTATAAAAGTGTTATAATATAAGACTGCTATAAAGTACAAAAATTTGTAAAATTAACAAATCAAAATTAAAAAGGTATGAAAAAATTAAATATTTAACCGAAGCAGTGGTAGCGGAGGGGATATGGTATCCTACTGCTAATCGGGAGGTCCTGGGTTCGAATCCCGGGGGCCGCCGACCCTGACCGTGGTTTTCTGTGGCTTCCCATGGTCTCACCCGGAAAATTCCGGGGTCATGTCCGTAATATAGGCCACAGCCGCTTTCTTCCATCCCTATCCCATCCCCATATAAAAGAAGTAAAAACGAAAGTAAGAGTTCCAGATAAAAAATATGGTGGTATCCCACCTCCCTAAGAGGGCCCATGGCTCTAGCACGGGGTACAAATTATGATAAAAATATAAAACATGTAATTTATGTACTTGGTATTATCATGTAATGAGCATTGCAATATATATGATGTAGGCTATAATCATTTTATTACTCCATGTCTTTTTTCTGCCTGTACTTCAATTATTATTACATCAATATTGCTTTCATATTTCATTGCTTACATTTTTCACACATGTGAATACCTTTTATTTATGCGTATTATTTCCTTTGCAATTGTAGGAAATGTTGTTTTTTTACCTTCTCCGACGTACTATAGGTCAAGTAATATAAAAGCGAATTACGAAACAGCGAGCATCAGGTATTGACGACACATAATACGACGAAATCGGATATTTTCTCATTAATATTGAGTTGATACAGTGTATCCTACAAAGACTCGCAGTATAAATAAACACGCGCTTGTATACATCCGGTACTAATGTAAGTGGAATTGTTCTGATTAAGATGATGCTATGATAGCAGCAGGTATCAATATTTGGTGCGTTAAAAAAATCCACTTAATCCAATTTGGTCGTGATTGATAACACGTTTATACGATGACACATGCCAGATTTGCCATCAGAAAAATGTCAGCAGCCAATCACTTTAATGGGCCTCCACCAGCATTTTAATAGCCAATAAAATGCCCTTCTCGCTCTGTTTACAATTAGCTTAATGCTAGCTACTTTTATTGCTCCAAGGTTTTGCTCCAACGTCGCACTCTCATGACCGGATTCAAGAAATTGTTTACAAAATCTGACATTTAAGTAGCTCGAGGGGCTGTTTGCGCAATTAGCCAAATTGCGAACGGATTAAAATGTTGTACTTGCATGATGAATAATAATTCAGACTATGTGACATATCTCCAGGGCTGCTTACATGTAGTGCGGTAAGCCCAGCGGGTTAATTTCATGCTAAATTAACACCAGCATCTGTATAATTGCACCACGCCTTAATTTTAACCTTTGCCTATGTTCATTTAATAAATTTAATTTAAATTAACAAAAAAACGTATTATGGCAGGCATGTCTCCTCGTACTCGTTGGATTAATTAATTAAATTTATGTCAAGGTGTAATCACCTGTTGTGAAGACAGACGGAAAAACAAGTGGAAGGTCACGTGTCAGGTTTACACGGGCGAAAAACCGCAGCTCGATTTTCCCGATCACCAAGCGACAAATTGACGTTTGGGGTACCTCATCACTCTAACGATTGCTGAACCGATGGGGTCCATCCCCTCCCCTAACACAACCATGGGGCTTCCCTTTTCTGCCGAGGTTAATAGTTAATGAGGATGCTGGCTGCAATATACACAATCATTGCTCTGGCTGATTTGTGCGATGAGGCCATATACACGCTTTGCAGGTATAGAGGATATTCGAAATAATTCATGCCACGATTCTTGCACACAAAAAAATACAAATAGCTAAATTAGTTAGAAATTATTCGTGATTTTGGCGACATCTTGCGAGCATGGAGAAAATGCCTTCAATATGGAATTCATTAAAGATGCGTCCTTTGAGAGCATCTCTCGCAGGCGACCTTTTTTTTCGTGGGTAAAGGACCACTTGAAAATCCATCAAAAAAGGATGCGGCAGATCCAATTTGGACACAATTTGAGAGCCTCCCCAAAGATGGCTTCAAGATGGTGTGTGGTCTTGTAATGACATATTTTTCTGGCTATCCCATTCTTGCAGGAGTTGCTGAGTGAGCGAAATACTCTTTGCCTGCTTGACATGGTCTTATATTTTGTGAGCGAAAAGACACATATTCAGGGGTCGAAATAGGTGCTGCACTTCAAAATTATGTGTCATTTGCACTCCAAACTGAGCATTATTGGAGTGCAACCTTTGCACGCCTACTTAAAGCCAGTTATTAAAAATTACTCTAAATAACTAATATGCAAACTTTCAATTTGGCAAAATTTTTTAAAGATTCGACCCCTGTATTTTGAGCTAATTTCAAACATGGTATGGGAGTTGTCACTAATACTCGTACCGGTAATTAAGAAAAAATTTCTTTATGTTTACAGCACAAACTTACTCTTATGTTACAGGATAGCAATTGATTGGTGTGTAGCTTACTATGATAACACTCAACGATTTTTCGCCTGAACTATTTTCCCTCAAAAATCGACAAATCACACCCACATCCGATCTCCTAAATCTTTTCGTCCATTGAACCTCTGATAAAACCATTAAAGCGAAGGGCAACATCCTCCTTTTACTGCCATCTGCTCTTTTTTTTCGCAATAATAAGTTGGCAAATCCCATGCGAAAACACAAGCCCGCATTCTCATGAATAAGTGAACACCTGATGCCTGCACGAAACTTTGCTTAAAATAATGCTTCTTCATAGTGTTCCGCATATTTGCCTAAAGCAAAAGGGTCAAAATTTTCTAATCTCATGTTTACCAGCCCCCAACCTAATCCTCGGTATGAAACACCTCGTTCCTCTGCGGTCAGGTCGTGATTACCCTTGCAATGATCAAAGGGCCTGAATTTGACCTTTTGGGAAGCATCTTATGCCTGCTTATAAACCATTAGAGGAACTCGCAGAAATTAGCCGGATACATTGGCAACCGTGTCAGATTCAGATTAGTTACTAGGATAGGAGGAATATGGTCCAGAGACAGTGTTCATTTTCTAAGCCCTAGTTAGACGTGGGCGATTATGACCCACCAGGTGTAATTTACATTGCGTATAATCAACTCGGGCTGTAACCGTAAGTTATGGTTTAATAAGGGCATGGTGCAAGTGCAGTCAAGGGAAAAACAGTGAAGGAGACAAAACAATTCAGTAGCACTAATAGTCAATTTAGAAACAGTAATTGGGTTTCTGGAGGAAAAGGTCGTGAAATAATTATGCTTAAAAGTTCACTCTGGAAGTTTGAATAATTCTGTATCAAAACATGTGACGTCAGCCATTCTGCCCCTGTGACGTCATTTGCGGCCCACGTCACTTCGGCGGTCAGACTTGAATGGACTAACTGACGTAATGTCGTCGATTAATGCCACCGTCGGATGTTAGAGACACAGAGATACGCTCCACTGGCTCAGTTTGCTTGGGTTGATCCAGTAGTAGTACCACTAATAATGTGCTTGGATCCTTGCCAAATTTGGCAACGTTCATGGGGGTTGCCAAAACCGCCTGTTTTGTACCTAAATACTTGCACGGGTGGTATAGCAATAAACAAGTACTTCCCTCCCACCGGGGCCCAGTAAATGGCATGGAGATTACTGCAAGCTTAGGCACAATATGTAGCAATGCGCAATTGTGGTTCACGTAACTGCTGTACCGCAATGAAAAAAAGGACAGCAGAAAATCGAATAAACTAATAAAAAGTGTGCCCACATCTGAAATATCCTCACGTTTTTTCTTCAACAATGACGAACCCTTGCTGTGCACCTCGATATTGAACAATAACCCTCTGATTGAATTCTTTCACAGCATCCTGCCGCCATACCCAGCAGAGGATGAGAGTGTGTTCCACAGTCCGGAAGAAGAGCCCCAGCAAAGGTAAGCAACTTTGCACTTGGCAAAAGCTTCGTTACGATGTTATTATAAGCACCCCTGCAGTGCTGCAGGGAGAGAACGTATAGCTGTAGGTCCCTGTGATGATGATAACGCCGACGCCTTGACGGTTATATAATTTTCTCCAGAGGTCGGGTCCAACCTTAATGTAAGGAAGTACAGGAGGAAAGGAACTTGGGCGTCTTAAGCAGGTCCTGAAGGATGAGGTAAATGCGGGTTCAAGAAAAGGTTGTTTACGTCTCCTAAGAGGCCTTGTAAGGTCCAGAAATTCAATCCGGGTCCATTCAGGGCTCGTAATTGAAGGGGGGCTTGAGAATATTGGCTACATTGCAAGGCCTCTTAAGGAACATAGGCAGCGGCTATTGCACTAATGGGATTGGGATGAACACGAATGAAAATTAATTGACGTGTGTAAAATTGATTGACTGGATCTAAATTCACACTGTAATATTCATGTACCGACTCCGGAGGTGTTGCTTTGTAATAGCCAAATACTGTTTACGGTACTGACTTGTAGATAGCACATCGTTAAGACAGGGGGCATATACTATATACATAAGAGGCGCAAACTTCTGTCGGCGCCTTTGATGTTCACGTCTCTCTATTTGGGGCGTTGCCAAGGCTGGCGGCCATTTTGAAGTGTGTGGAACGCCAACGAGGTATAAATAGGGTACATGCAAAAATAGGGTCCGCCATCTTTGATGATTGTTGCGGCCATGGCAACTACATGGCAAGAAAGGCAAGAACACGGGCGAATCAAAGATGGCAGACCCTATTTTTGCCTGTACCCTATTTATACCACGTTGGCGTTCCACACACTTCAAAATGGCCGCCATCCTTGGCAACGCCCCAAACAGAGAGACGCAAAAATCGAATGTTGGCGCCTCTTATGTATAGTTTATGCTCCCTGGTTAAGATGTACCGACATCACGATGTAAGCTACCGATTTGAAAATATTACATCACCGTACCGATTAGATGTACCGACTTGGACGTCAAACATCATCTGCAGTATGACTTATAGACGCTACTTTGTTGATCGCAAAGTAACACCTCCAAGTCAGTCCATCAGCACAGTGCAGCAAAGTGAAGTCTTAATGAAATATCGTCACTGGAGAGGATTAAATTGACGTCACTTTAACTGTGATGTGGTACTGTTCAATAATGCAACTGAAATGGAGCATGTTTTCTGCCTCTGCTGCTTAATTAGTTTGAATTTGGTTGGAATGTTCCGGAACATTTCACCATTTTTGTACCGCCCCAGTTAAATATCCGGGCTTTTCAATAACCGGCAGTTTTCACCGGCTCGACTGATACCAATCATGATTCTGTCTCCATTCGCACAACCTCCCCCCCCCCCTCCCCGGACACAAAGCACTTTTCCGGGCTTTCATGAGCATCAGTCCCGCACCTCAAATATTCCGGAACCCCTAGTCCGACTGTAATGAAACCGGACAAATAGATTCTACACCACGTTCCTTTAAAACGGAAATGTCCGGCTGCCAAAATTCGCGAGAGGTCACTGTCCATTTTTCTTTTTGATGCATAATTGATAAGGTCAGGTCCAGCCCATGGACACTTCTATCCCAGCGCAATAGAAAAGGCCGATCCGTTATTCCTTCCCGCAGCGGCGCTAGTAAAACAATGGAATCTCGCTGTGCGTGTCGTTCATTCGCCATAACAACTATAGCGACGATAGCGACCCTCCTCCCGATTACTAGGTTTATCAGCGACCCCCCTCCCGATTACTACCGATCACGGTCTTAGCTACCGATAGCGTATACCAAGATGGCCGCAATATGGAGATGTTCACGATCCAGGTCACATCATGGCCACCTCCAGTCAGCGCCACGGCGGGAATGAGTAACGGAACGCAAAATGGCGGCGAGTTTCCCGACCTCTCCTTCTAAGACCGTGGTCAGGTCTCCCCAACCACGACCCTTCCCATCAAACCGCTACGAGAGGACATCAATTTTGCACGTAGCTCCTTTTCAAGGCAACTGGCTACTTCTGAGTGGGAAGGAAAATTTGCATGAAGATGATGTGCTCGGAATTTCTATCCACTGGAATATTTCGTGGTCAGAAACCCTAATTTATTTTTTCCTTAGAAAAGGTCGTGGTCCTTTAAATTGAACCTTTTCTGTCGCAAATAATCCTGCGGGGGCTTTTGAAGAAAGAACATGACAACAAGGGTCCATGTCCTTTTCATAAAATATTGGAAACCGCATAAAGACCTTATGGCGAAACCACTGGAGGAAAAATATGGAATTATATAAGAGGGAAGAGTTGAGACCAAAATTAAATTTGCATGGAAAACTGTACCGCACTATTTCGAATGCCTTGTGGGCAAACTTTTCTAACATTAATATCTTTTTCTTTTTGCGTATTTTTTTAATACTCGTTTTCCTTTCAATTCTTTTGGGGGTCTACGTTTTGTAGCGGTTGGGGTGTGTGGGTTGTAAAGAGGAAATATTTAGCGAGCTTTTTCTGTGAGATGAGGCTACGTGTGGGAGGTGCTAACAATGGGGGTTGGGGCCTTTGTTGTTTTTAGCACGTCTAGGTGCATATACGTTCTGCCTGCTTTCAGGTGAAATAAGAAGCTTTTCGGCTCAAAATTACTGCAGCTACTTTTGGCGAAAACAATTTTTTTTGCAATGATAAACCTCGTTTTGACGGTTTGTACATATGTTTTTACAGAAATTGTGTGAAAGACCAAGTGACATCGAATTTTAAATAATGTGAAAGCTAGTTTTGACTGAACTATTTTTTAATTATTAATATGCGGAAAAGAGAATATAGAGGAAAATACAAACGAATAAAGTATCTTACACGTAAATATGTGATAAATAAATGAACAAATGTTAAGGCCCTTGGGTTGAGAATATGTCAGTTGGATGAGATTGTGCCAGCGATTAATACTGGCACTACCTAGATACCTACCGATTTTGGTTTCAATCGAGCTGGATCGTTCCAGTTCGTGCCGGTTTGGGTAGTTAATGACTCACCTATCGATGGCGATGGCCATGAGGGTGAACACACTGGCACAAATGGACAGCACGGCCACAAACTCGCTGATCTTGCAGTAGATCCTCCCGAATGGCCAGTCATTGTACAGCATGTATGTGTAGGTGAAGGTGACGTTGAGAGTGGACACCATCGTGTCCGCGATGGACAGGTTGACCAGCAGGTAGTTGGTGACAGTCCTCATCCTCTTGTGAGCCAGCACGATCCAGATGACTATCAGGTTTCCCCCTGTGGCCACCACCACCATGGCCGCGAAGAAGAGCGTCCAAATCAGCTGTCGCCACCAAGGCAGCACGTACGAGTACATCTCCTCGTCGTGTCCGGTTTCGTTCATCATTATCCACCACGTGCAGTTTGGACCGAACACGTCCGCGAAGTTGGCTGGACACGGTGGCATGGTGCCGTTCAGCTCCAGGAGGTCCATCGACGTCTCCATTGCTTGCTGTTGTGGTACCATCACTGCTGATGGGGGATGCTGCTCTAACTATACACGACCACCTTCAAGACCATTCGTATTTATGTTGAGTGTGCGTTTCCGGCCATTCGTTTCTCCCAGCGGAACAGTGCACGTCCGGAGTAATTGAAACAGATTTTATTGGCCAGTCTGGCTCGCCCACGCTGCCTTCTGAGCCTCACCATTTTGCAGGCTGGGATGCATCTGGAAAATATTTTTTTTTGCAAGGTTGAGTTATACATGCATTAGAGTGGGATGCTGGAGGGATTTTCATGATGTATACTTTTCACTGACTGATATGTCTAAACTCTTTATCCGGGCTCATAGTCCAACCCACAAATGCGATAAACCCGTCATGAAGGAACGACGCTATAATGTAAAGCGCATGACAAAAAAATCGCAAAATTATGTTATAACCTGTTAATAAAATAGAATGTCTTCCATATTATATGAAGACTCAGTCACATTACATCTTGGTCAAAATTAAGTTACACATTCATGGTTTAATAGTACTCGAAGAATGCTTATGTTGCTCTAATTACTCTGAATTCCACGAACGTAGCTGCTCTTCTTAATTACAGCGAATGCCACGAATAGCTGCAACTATGATAATTCTGAAGATCAGAGGGCCAAGCTACTTCACATACCACAGATTAAATGTATGAAACCGCTGAGTCATAATAATTATATGCACTTAGCATATTCGCTTTAATTTATTATTTTAATACCAGCTCAAAATGCAGCCTTTTCCATCAGGATTAGCAATTAGCATTTAAAAAACACGCGTGAAACTTTTGGCCTTATCAGCCTTTATCCATACCCACAAGCGTGCAAAATTGCTCCATTCGCCAAAGTATCCAATACGCTCATTTCCATATTATTGTTGTCATTCCTCACATCTGACCTTACACACACTGCAAGCCAAACGCGACCCACAAACCATCACCTTTTTTTAAAAAAAAAATAATCCCCCAGCCAATATTTAATCGAGGAAGGATTCAATTTTTGCTTCCAAAAAATTGATTCCCCATCGGTTAATGAGCAGCTGTCAGGACGGAGCAATCCCCTCCAATTAATGCCTGCAACATGGTTTATCATCCGAACCGCGTAAACACCACTTTGTACACTGCAATAGTTTCGCTTGTATAATTAGGTCACTTTATCACTTGCTCCATTTATCTCTCTAACCAAGTTGCTGATGCTGCTTGCCACCGGATTGGTCCAACTGGGCTTTCTCCTCTAAGGGTTGGTATCACTGAATCACTCACTAAGCCCATTTACAAGATAATAAACTTCAAATAGAGTGAACCCTATTATAATAATGCCATGAGACTCTAATATATTGTTAGTTACATGTTGAGAGTAACAGTTGCCCATTTCTGACATCAAAAGGGCTACCGTGCGATTCTAAACATACATTAAAATAATAGTCGCAAAATTTTATTTCGAGAAACTATTAACGGAAATGTATTATGTATGTCACATAATATACCCTACTGCTTAATTACACTTTACAATAAAATTTTTAAGAAAAATAAGGGTACGAATTTTAAGTAACATTAGAAATAAATAAATGGAAATCCTATTCGAAATGAATAGTAACATCATATAATAATTTTAATAAATAACACTAGAGAATCATAAATATGAAATGAATGACAGTTAATTCATAAATAGACATATAGGCTACTATACATCTATACAACTAAATTATAGCAAATAAATAAATAAATAATAAATAAGGACCTCCTCAATATCCGCTGGAAACCTCATATCTGTTTGGGAAACGCCGCGCCGTGAAGGAGATGATGATGATGATGATGATAATGATGATGCTGATGATGAAATAAATAAATAGAAAAGTAAATGAATGAACATCTCTTCTAACATTAAGACCTCGTCTTGTAAACAAATAAATTAAGGGAATTTGTTTAAGTATTGTTGAGCAAAGTCATAGATTTTCTCTTTAGTTGGTGGAGAGCAGCACATTTTTTTACACTATCTATTCAACTAGCTATGCCGCGGTATTTTTTGTAGTCCAAAATTTGTGCCTGTCTGTGACGTCACAATACAAGTTAGATATATCCGCCAGCTTACAGTCATACCGCCATGAAAATTTACAAGTTCATACAACATATCTGTACAGCACTGCATGTGAACCGCCTGCGACGCCATATATATATATATATTTTTTGAAAAAAAATCATTGATGCAGGGTTACATCTCTGGGTCACTCAAGGACCAACGTAACTTTTTAACAACTAGAACAATAGGCATTCAGGCAGGGGGTTGGAATTAACGTCAGGATGGCTATTCAGACCGGGCCATGTTGCACTGGAGGGTTTTTGAAAGGGCGGGGGTTGTAGATGATACCGTGGGTACAAAAAGAAGGGGGGAAGTGCAGTGTAACTTTTGCAATCTATTGTTACTAGTTCGGGTCGAGGTTCAGAAAATGGGAGTTGAGAGCGAGCACTTTAGAGAGAGTTGGGTTGGAAGAATGTTGAAAAAAAAACAAAAAAAGTCAAGGCTCCAGCAGCCCATGTTCCGCCGTTTATTCAAAGTGTCAACCCAGGAGGAAGTCCAAGGAGGGCTGGGAAATTTCCAATATCACACCTACGTATAAGGGGGGAAAAAGGGCTTTTTTGCACTTTGCAAAAATTTTCTTTTTCTTGAGCAAACGGCCAGACATTTGTCTTGAGCCTGGGTGTCAGATTAGTCTGTGCTGCATTGGATTTACGGCTAACCCTTGCTGTGACATCGGAATGGGTTTATCTCGACGGGTATTATGAAGAACGGTGTTCTCCCTGTGAATCGTAATTAATTTACATGAAATTTTAGTAGCGTTTTATTATATTTTCAACAGGTACAGGTGGTGTCAACGTGCTACATTTTATAATGATTAAATATTAATATCGCCTGACTATTATGCCAAATTTTAGCTCAAGATATTTTAATACCGAGTGCGCACCACAGTTCGCGCAGGGTGCACGGTTGACATTATCAATGATTTGGTCAGCTCTTTGTTTAGAGTGGGTGTATTGCACTGTGCTTATTTCCAACGCTACGCTGGGGAAGAAAATACTATGGCTGAAGTTTGCGACGTTGAGAAGGCCCTGGATTGAACCTCAGAGGGCATGGGCAGTTGCGCGTTGGGGAGTAACTCTGGCAACGGTGTTCCCAGAACAATGGAGCTGCGCGAATGTGGTTGCGCACTCGGTTGATCTCGTCGTGAATGTTTGTTTTCTTTGATATTTGGATTCTATTTTGAAGTCTCATTCTTCCATATTGCCATTGGCGAAATACGACACTTCGTGTGCAATTTGATATTTCGCCAATCGTATGCAGACATCGCACTGCATCAGGAGCCTCTTCTATTGGCCACAGTGCCTCCTGCGTAAGAGGCCCTGTATATACGCCTGAGGGAATTATTTCTGAGTGGTCCAGTTTTGTCCCGAGAGGACATCGATTGGTGGATGCTTCCAACTGATTCAGATGCCATTAAGGGACATCACAATGATGGCCTAATGGACTTTGGAGGAAGCTCATTACAAACCTCTTTCGTGCGTCCCTTTTCTGAGGAAGGTAAAGCAGCGTTGTTACTTGTTTATATATGAAGTTGTTGCTAGAGCACCTATGCATAGAAAATTGTTCAGTTCAGATTGGTATCAAGCTTTGTGATTGATGTGAGAAGGGTTCCCCTCTTGACTGTAGATCGATGGGTCGAAGTGGAACATCACTGTAGAAACACTCGTGTTTTCAAAATGTTATGTAAGCGAATAGAGCCAGGTAAAAGAAGAGCTGGTTTTGGTCAAAACATGCGTTATTAATGCTATGCACACGTTGGAAATCCATCGATAAACAGGGGTTGTTGGCAGGCGAATTTACAGATCAATTTTAATGGCTTTTTTTATTCAAGATGAAGGCATTCGTTCTGAAACCGAATGATGCCAAAAATCGGTATCGAATTAGAGACGAACCTCATTACTTCCTATATAGCATGCGGAGAGGTTTTTATTACCCCTGCCATATCTTTTGTAATGAGCCTTTCAAATCGGGCGTGTCCAATAAAGCCCCACGGAATTCGTCGGATGGTCCTCTTGAACGAGAGATGAAGCCAATTCTTGGTCTCTAAGAAGCGACCACTTTTAGGACCATGCTCTACCGGACTTGGCAGCTTCCAATTTTTACACGCTCCAAAGTGTCGAAAAAGAAGGTTTTTGGTGGGCCAATATTTCCTGACTGCATCGCGCTTGACTTGGTACACCAGTCGACAAAGTGCAGGCGACGTCTTTCCACACGTCACAGGTGGTCCTTTTTCCCACACAAGAGAAGGGGGTTTTTATTCGTAAGGTTCAATTTAGCTGGATGCATTATAATGGAACCCTGGCTGTGTTTTAGCCCGCAGACAAAGTTTTTTTCCTCGTGTTGGCACGAAAGGGTTGGTGCTCATTAGTAGCTGGCTCGACAATTAGACTCCTTCCATTGTCTAGAACTACAGCGTTTTATTAGGAGGGGGTGTTCCTCATCAGCATGTGAGGAAGTAATTTGTTTTACTAACTGAACAGTTCCGGGGCGCATGGTGGTTCCAGGATGTAACTTGATGGTAAGACCTAACGGTTTTTTAAAAAAATTCGAAAAAAAAACTTTGTAACAATATATTAATAACAAGCAGTACAAATCAGTTGTTTCGCACACTCAAGTGCTGCCAACTACACCCTGAAGTTTCCCGATGCCGACTGATAGATCTTGACTGACATGTTGATGGAAGTTTTCCAACAGTTCAAGGGCGTGTTAAATCTGGGAGGATTTGCTATACCGGTACCTGATTTTTTTTTCTATCAATACCATCAAACGTGGTGAGATTGTGCCAACACATTTTTGGACAACTATTGGCAGAATTTAGCCATGTTGCACTACATTGAAGGATGGTCAAAGTTGGAAATGACCAGTGAAATTATTCGCTGTTGTCCCAAAAAATTCGTTGGCACAATCTCACCCCATCTGGCACAATCTCACCACATTTGACTGTATACACTAAGTTCGAATTTTTGGTCCTTTTACTTGGTACATGTGCAGATAGACTAAATTTGTTACTAATATTATACAGTAGAATGAAATCCCTGCTACTTTAACAGCTATCAGCCATTTTAAAACCGGCTTGTCAACTAGTTATCATCCAAACTTAATTTCAGGATCGATCTTCCCATAAGAGATAAGCAATCGCGGGCTGTCAGTAGTCTGCCTGGTATACGATAGTACTTTGTGGCACTTAATATCTCGAGATATGAGCCCTCTGGTATTATTGCGCCACCGGTTATAACTTATTATCAGCTGGTGTGTCGCGTCCAGGTTTGCCGGCCATTATGCTGCGTCTGCTTCCATTCAATTTAGAAAACCGCTGTCCGACACACTGAACCATTCTTCACTGGCTGGACCATCAATTTCCGGCAGCATTTGAAGGATGAGAATGGTTCGACGCCAGATAACCTTCCCTACAATCTTGGCTACACGACAGGTCGTAGATTGATGCTCCAAAAAAAAACTAACCGATTTTTTGGCTCATAAATAGAGCAAATATTGCGCGTAAGTTGTAACACACACATGTTGTGTCAATTGCGTAAAAAAGATGGTTGGCAGGCCAGGTGATTATTAGCACCGCGAGGCCGCCTTGTCAAATCACATTACATAACTCCCAGGCTGTTTATTTTTCTTGCGATAGGCTAAGATAAGACTAGGGCGTGTGTGCATCGTAAAGTGTGAGGAACATGTTCATTGCTAGGTACAAAGATGCTAGCTGACGTGATAGCTATATATCATTTTGAACAGCTTAACTGGTCGTATGACATCCCCTGGACATATTCGCGAATTAGAGGGGTGCTGGACAAGAGGGTGATTATAGCATCCGTCCCAAATGGCGACACATACATTTTTTTTGGCGTGTGTCTATGTGTTACAGGGTCTCGTTGTGATTAGTCCGCAGTGACAAGCTGGCCCATCACGTGGGAGTCCTTTCCCTGTGATTTCCCAGAGGAAAGACAGGCGGACACATCAAGAGATTAACCTGGTGGTTCTTGTGTCCGAGGGATTAATGGCCGGGGGTGAGGATAATTGCTCGTTTTCCCGACCCGATTGGGAATTGCGCTGTCGTCGCCCGCTGCCCGACGGTTTCCATGCAAAAATATGGCCGCGATTATTTGTCAAAGTGCCAGAACCCGCCGCCGACGTCTCTGGAGTCGACTGCGCGGCAGGTGCTCGGTGATAATTATTATTAACTTCGCACGGGAATTGAATCCCGTTGCTATATACGGTAACACTGTTGCTATTGCCATGGTAAGGATCATGATCAGCCTTGCCTCTGTAAATGTCACCGAAATAGACATCTGAAAGTGTTTACCTGCAACACCTGACTCGTTTGCGGTTACACACAAAGTACCGGGCCTCGTTATTAAAATAAGAGCTTGCTGGCATAACCTAAAGGGTTAGAACAACACTGCAGAGGCCCAGGGAACAATACAGTGCACCCCCATCATCATCCTATCTGTTCCGTCCAGCCGGTTGACCACTGGGACCTTCATAATATTTGAGTTTCCTGGGTGTACAGACTTTCGTAATATAATTGCTAGGACTTTCACAATGGGGACGGCGCCCTCTCGGGGCTATTTAAAACTCAAGCCAGTTTCATATAACCCGGTTGCCATGTGAAAAGCAAGCGGCCCCGGGGCCGTTTGCTCTCTACGCTTTGCTACAGAAGTCGGAATAGATCATCTAACACAAAAAAAGAGGGTCCATGGAGCTGAACTCGGGATGACGATAATGGGTGAAGATAAAATTTTACGGGGGCTGGCGGGGAGGGAATCAGGAAAGGCGATAAGATTCAGTTTGCAATTAATTTTGCATGGTCTGCGGTGCCTTTAAAGTGCGAATTTGAGGTATATGTGGCTGTTCGAAGTAGCTGCTAACTTCGATTGGTAAAAGTTGCCTGTAATATTTATTAATAACTAGTGAACCCGTTGCCAATATTTGGCAAAACAATTCATGAGGAGATGCCCGCCGATTTACCACGTAGTATTATTCTTCAGGCATAGATGGCGCAATCTCCCTCTGCACACTCCTGCCATCTGTGACAGAGATAGCGATACTATCAGGTCGGACAAACATCAGCCTTTTAGGAGAAATATTTTTTTCTGCTTTTTATGTTTGTTTTGGAAGCAACTATACATTGTAAGACCATACTGCGGCATAGTTCCGTGAATCCATCTTGGCCGTTAAAGATCTGTTAGAAATGCCTGTGTGCCTCAGCGACAGATATATAATCCCGAGGACCTCAAGGTTGCATTTGCAGTTCGCCCTTCTCTCACAAAGGAATCTGAATGTTTGCGAAAATGTGTCCCAAAGGAGGCTTCTGCATGGGCATAATATGGGGAAGTGCACAAGGGAGTCCTTCTCCACACCTTCTCTTTGGCATCGAAAGCCTCTTCTATTCAAGTAGTCCATATAGGATTTTTCTTTTGTGTTCTTTAGGGGAAGTCCTATGATGTGATAAAAGGGTCAATGCTAGAAGCCCCCGATTGGTTCGAACTGAGTCCCTGATTAAGTTTTGTCTGAGGCCACTGCTCTTCACGCCTACGAGAAAATTCATTTGGAAAGAGTTGAATTCCGGGATATTTGCGGACGACTGGCAGCATTTGTCGGATGCTAATTTAACAAGAGGAAGTCTGATTGTGCTGGGTTACAGTATATCCCTGCCCATTAGGAGGGTCGGTTTTACAAGTAGGACGATTTTGCATTACAAAGCTGGAGGGACTGTTACTGTATAAATCGCAGTTTTTTTTTTCTTGTTTGCAACAGGCAGTTGCAGTGGATTGATTCTTGCTGGAAGGGAGCAGATTTTGCATCGTATCAAACCGTTTATTTTCAAGGAAATGTTTGAGCCGAAAATCCAAATATTTCACGCATCACTAGTTGTGTTTGGCAACGTCAATTTGAGTGCAAATAAGCTTTACATCACGCTCAACTTGAATAACCCGACGTATAAATAATGGTGGTCTGCAATTGGCACTCTGTCACCCTCTATGTTACATATAAACGCACTGGCTGAAAACTAATGCGCCAAAAAAATTATTCTGCATGACCTGCTAATGTGACATAACTCGAGCCTGCATTAGAAACACTATAGTGTTTCTCTCTCGGATGCAGATTACAATCCGCTTCGTTTCCCTCTTCCCAAGGAAAAGGACCTGCAAGTTTAACAAGATTTCACTGCCGAGCTTGAAAACCACAATTCTGCTAAACTGCCGCCATATCAAACTTAACTGGAGGAGACTAAATTATTCACTGGATCCGATCATTAGTACTCCATCTCATACTGAATTACTCAACATATTGTTGCCAGAAGTATTTTTCCCCGAGTCTTTTCCACTAGACCACAAAAGGGCCTGAAATAAGTGCCTCTTCTTGCCGTACATTGCTCCTTATAAGCCTCCTAAAGTGACCTCTGAGAGAGCTCCAAAAAAATATGGGCTAAAGTAGGCCTTTGTTGGTAGTACATTTTTTTTCTCTATTTTTCCTCGCAGTTGTGTAGACTGTAGAGCAATGATTATTTAATTCTGCTCGCGTGTGTGGTGCATATGTCGTACAAAGCATGGTAATAATGTTGTTGTTGCAGGCGATGAGAGCTAAAAGCAAGTTGTGAATTATATATCAAGCCACGTTTGTACACAGAAAGTTGTAGCATATGTCAGCTGACATTATTTTTAGCCCAGAATTTTAACTTCATCTATTTACAGTATGCGCCAATAAACATTGTGCAATTTATTGAACAGTTCGTGCATCTGAAAATATATTTTGAAAATTTATTAGTCAGGTTTTAAGGTGATTATTGCACAGTGAATATTGTCTGAGCAAATCTGTTTAATCCATATCGCTTATTAGCCCATATGGGGGGGGGGGGGGGAACTAGGACTAGATTGAGTCGAAGCTCGTTTTGTTGTGGAGACAAGGCCGATCGATATGACCTTTTCCTATATCTTCCTACCTTGCGTTGCACATAAGATATATAGTCCCCGTCTCTTGTTTATGGTCGAGCGTATTATTATGACAGTTTGACTTTGACATCGCGGTAAGGCATTGTTACTGCAGTTGAACTCGGTCGTGTAGGCATGAATTATTCACCAGAGTGTGCCAAATACGAGCTGCCACTTGATTGGGTCTGAAGGAAACGACCCGAAGTTACACATGCTGCTGCTGTACACATCTCTGCCTAAACTATGTCAAACTTGATTCCTAATTGGTAACCGAGGAAGAGACCCTTAAAGCCAGTTTACAGGACATGCTAACGAGCGTAACGGGTTGAAAGTAATGCAAACTGATTAGCAATAATGCGGTGTTTGCGAACATCTGGGAAGGCATTTTTTATTTATTTTTGCTAAACCCAGCATGTAACCGCCCTCCAAACTTATGGTAACATATGTGCAGCACTCGGCTCCCTACTTTTTTGAAGGAAAAAAAAGTTCAAAGTTAATGTAACTTAAGCTGAGCACGTTTGATAGAAGCCAGGTGCGCTTATGAGACAACTTGTCTCATCTTTGACTTTTATTGTTGCCGAAGAGAAAGTGGAAAGTTTGGAAGCGCTGTTTTGTAGTCGTAGTTTGCACAGGGGTTAAAACCCCATGGAAGGTGGGTTAAAATAACTGGGTTTATTCCCTGCAGTGTGAGGTTGTCAGTTAACCAACACTGGTGGGCTAATTAAATGCACACAACACCAGTTGTTTAATGTCGACTAATTTTGTTTGACACGTGGAATTGGGTGTGGAATATCAACTGTTTATAACATTATTAATACAGTTATGCTTTTTAATTCCAACTATATGTACAGTTTGCAATATATTTGTCGAAAATTTGTATAGCCGCTTTTTTTGAACTCCATAGTAAGTTATTGAGCGCTGAACGTCTCAAACACCGCACGTGAACACGGTCTGTTACTGTAGCTATTTATCACTTTTACAAGTAGATATCGACAGCCGGTATGGGTCGTGTGAAACTTGTATGTCACTTCTGAATATCACATGTAGTACCATACTCCGCACACAGATGGCACATCCTCCCTCTCTGTACACTCCTGCCATTCGCGAGGGTTGATGGTACTACATGTACCTGGTTGATGACTCATCCCGGACAAACAACAGACATTAGCATAATATTATGAATAAAATTAAATAACGCATTTAATGCTTACGGTTACATTTTAGAAGTTTTATGCTCATTACCAATCAATGAACTTCTTGTAAGCGCACCGACGTCATCATGTCAGCGTGACGTAATTCGGACACAGTTATTTTAAAAAACAACAGGTCATTCGAGTGTACATAGGCGACAGGATCAAAACCTGCGGAATTGATCCAATTTGAGCAAGGCACAAAACACTGCCTTTGGGAAGAGGTGTTATTGTTGCAAGGGCTACACACAACTTATATAAAAGCGCTGGGCTTGGCTGCATATATTCCAAGGGAAACAACTGGGGCTTGATCCGGGGTTCCCGGAGCTGTTCACAGATAGATAACACTGCTAATTCGAAGGGAAGGTTTCAAGCAGAATTCGCAGAGGGTGGGAGGTATGGAAGCGGACGGAATCAACTTAATTCCAGCTTCCCGTCTCTGCTGGAAAGACGCACAAGTGTTGGTATAGTGAGGTCTCTTGAGAAAAGGGTGCTGTCAGCCAAAGGGGGCTTGTTTGCACCTCTGGGATTCCAAAATTACGTTACTTCAAACCAAATTCGCGCAATTTTGCAAAAGCCTGGGATTTCTGGCGAGTGCGTCACCTTCTGTCAGCCGGAAATGTCGGAGGGTATGTCGCTTCTAGGAACGAATATTTAAATAATATTTTTTTAGTGTAGGAAAGAGAATAGGAAATCAATTTGGCCCGAAGCTGTGACGAACTACATGTTTATAACACTTTTGTACTTGCAGGCAACGGAAATGTCATTGATGGATCACAAACAGCTCCTATAACTTGTACTGTATATGTAACTATAAATAATTAATATGCAGCTCTAATTAATATGTAACTGTCATTACAAAATAACTCTGTAAACTTAACGGAAATATTTACCACGAGCAGATTTTAGCATCTGTCAATGTTCTAAGTTACTCAAAATCATACTTTCTCTGGTATATTTGGCAACAAAGAGACGGACGAAGAAAATTGCGAATTTTTTGGTCCAGCCTAATTTTCGGGTGAGCAAATTTTGCATTTTTGTGGATAGTTTCATTAATGTATTCAGTAGTGTGCATTATAAGCACATGGAAAGCTGAAAACTTATGTGTTCGTTACAAAAGTTGCAATTTGACTTCAGTCAGTTGACGCCTGTTATAATTATCCGAAGTCAACTGTATTACTAAATAATAATATTTTAATAATATTAGGCAATATTTGAGATAATCTAAAAAAGTAGCTGCTTCAAAACAAAGTGATAAACTGGAATAGTGCAAAACGGACAATTAATTCATTTGCGGAGAACATTTAGTACAATGTAAACATATGTTAACTGCGGTTTTGAGGCTAATTTTTGGTCGAGGAACTTTTGCTGCGAGGAACTGTATATTGGCCAGTTTCATATTTGCATACGACACAAATGTCATTGACAGATTGCATTTTGAGTGAGCTGACAACCAGATTGATGGTAGCACTGCATAAAGATATTAATATACACAGTTGTTTGCCTCTAACAATTTTTGCATAATGTGAAACCCGGCACAGAGGAGATTTTGACGTCACAAATTTTTGCATGCTCCGGAATTTGGCAAGCAGTTTTATTATGGCTCCATAGGCCGACACCGTTTATCTTTTAATTAGTCCCAGAAGTTTAGCACCTCCTCCCCCGAAAATGTCCCATTTACATTCCTTTAATCCGGTCCAATCAAGACCGCACTATTGACAATCACTCCAGACGACTTTGTTGCACAAAAAAAACAACGTTGCGAATGTCTCCACCCTGCTTTTAATTAAGTTAATGAACTGAGAGCCCAGCCAGGAAATCGCCGCAGTTGAAATTAGCCCTGAGCTCTGGAAAAAGATTATCTTCCGCCTCTTTTTTTCCCCATCCAGGGGGAAAAAAAGCCAGAAAGTAAACGTAAGTATATACTAGCGGAATATACCCTCCAAAAAATTACAGGGAGCTAATTAGCAGCCGGAAATATACATTCATCTGGCCGGACATGATCGATCATTTTGCTGTATTAATTGGCCGATCAGACTCTAAGGGATTGTAATATAATCCGGGAAAAATTTTTAAGGCTCAAAATTTTGCTAAGAAAATTTTTATATCATAATATTAATTATGCAAACGGGATATTTGAGCTAATTTTACGATACATCCGGTGTTAAATTAGGCGCATGATTAAGACAGACCTTATTTGTCATCCTAACGAGTCTAAATTGTTGCGACTCTTCCAATTAGACACCTAAATACGGCCAAGTGTCGGATGAAAATCGGCTGAATTGTTACCCCGGATTTTGAAGGGTTCGCCTTTCCCTCCGGGTCCATTGCCCAATAATTGTTCAGAAGGCGACAAAAGACGTGTAACGAGCAGGAATCGAGTTTCAGGGCTTAGAAATTATTGCATTGTTTTGTACCCCCTCCCCCCACCCCTTCAAAAAAAGTCGACAATTAGTAGGACTATAAAATTGGGGAGTCAAGATAGATCCAAGAAGAGCGGAATTCAGGAAGGTATTTTGATCGCTTTTCATGGAGTTATGAAGATAGAACAACGTGAGCGGAATGCAATCACATATTGAAAAAGTGGGGAGGGGGGGGGAGCTTCCGGTAAAGTTATTCGCGGCTACTATTACATTCCCGGCTTTAATAGCCTTCGTGCTGGAGTTATTAGAGGGGGTTTTTGCGGGGGGTGCTGGGAGTCCGATAATGAGCAATCCGAGCAAAAAATAGGTGACGATAGACTCCATTACCCGCACAAGCCCCTTGTTATTTTGCATGCACTCCCTTCACCGTCCATCATCTCATAACGTCTATAAAACGATCGGTCGAGAGAGAGAAAAAAATGGTGGCGCCATTAGTCACCATTTGTGTATACTAAAAATCGGGAATTAGATCAGCAATTGATTTATCCCACGTCGAACATACACCCCCGCCCACCTGCCACACGCGTCGTTATTAACCAACATGATCTGCAATAATTGGCCCATTTTTGCATTGCACATCAGCCGTTATGGATCGTAATCTGGGTGAAACAATAGCCTATTTTTTTGGTAGTAAAAGTCAGGTAATTGTTTAATATTTGGCGAATGATGGTTGCATACTGTCAGGATGTTTCCTAAACGCATATCCTGTTTAATTTGCAATAAATTATATTTTGCTTTGAGCAAATTACTAGCTAAAATATCTAATATTTGTGTAGGTGTCCATATCGGACGGAATATCTGAGTTTAATTGTTATACGTAAATAAATATGAGTCCATGAACTGTACCTGAAGCACGACGGGTCACTCGTGTCACTCGTGTGTCAAAGAGGGCCTGAGAGACAGTGTCTGTCCCTTTGGTGGGACCCCGATGCAATACTGACTGCCTGGAAACTCCGACTCCCAGAGTTTCTGACTCGGTTTCCCCGCGCATAATCGTTCCCATCGCCCCATTGGTCGAGCTATTGCCGGCTACACTACGTAAGTGACGATGCCCACTCACAGCTCCGGATATTGAGTCAAGCCTTTATTTTTTTGTTGTAATGTTCCTCTCTATGCATTTCATGCTACTCGGAAAAAAAAGTCGATGTGACCCTGTGACGTACCTGTAGCAAAGATTGTTATGTAAATCGTTGGGGATGCAACCGACGAAACATGATGTTATTGTGGACGTTGAGGGCTTAACCGGAAGGGTCAGTTTGAAACAGTTTTGCAGGCTTGTTGAAAGGATCGGGATGTGGAACGTGTAAACATTCATTCGGGGGATGGAGACGAGAGCCATGCATCCTCCTCAATGAAAAATTATCCACATGTTTCCTTCAGATTTTAAACCAGAATTTGATGACTACACAGTTAAGCTTTTACATAAATTTATTTAAAATAATTAATTAATTAAATCGTTCCTTCAAGTGCAGGGTCATGCAGTATGTATCCTGGTAGGTATGTGACACTCCCAGCCGAGTATTCCCGCTTGATTTTAAAATGTTAGGTTATGAGTCCATCAAGTGTTAGTAAGTCGGAGGAGATAAAATCGATGCTACGGGCAGCACCTCACTTCTCATTATTAGTGCTAATCAGGTCAATAATGAGGCGTCGCCGAGCAAATACAAACAGAGCATAATATGACCAACTAGAGCTGAACTCGCCAAAAAGGTTCATCTGTTTGCAATTTTTTGAAGTAGTTATTGGCATAGTGTGATAATGTTAATTATTAATAACGAATTTAATTAGTAATAAAATTGTAGCAATGATATACAAGTATCATTAATTAATATGACGTTGTACAAAATGCCTAATTAGGCAACTAAAAATTTTTCAATTAGTAAATGTTTTTACACCGTTACTCACGTGCTGTGAATTCGTCGAAGCTCCATGATTCGTAATCGTTTTATCCCTGATGTGTTAGTGTTCCATAAATCTTATATACAAACACAATCAGACCACAATCTTTATAATGGCTATTCGCTTCGTGGGACTCGTGATGACTTTATTCTTAACAGAAAAGGCAATTCAATGTCTAACCTCCCACGTGGGAAACAAACCTGCATGATTGAAGGGTTTTTTTTTCCTTTCCCAGCAAGATTGGCGAAACGTCTCAGTCGTTGCTCAGGTGAAGTGAATGACATGGTTGTATAGTTGGGGCTCGAGCATGAGGTTGATGGATCGACTATTCTGTGGCCCACACCTTAATTCCCTCACATGCAGGAGGAAAGACAGCTTACAAAGAAGATTGGAAGCCTTATATCTTTCTTTGCTAAACACACCCCCACCTCCTGGCAAAGTTTGCCTTTTTTTTGCATGACTGACAACATTAAGAGAACAATGTTTGCCTCCCCTCTGGGCTTTTTCAATCTACCTTCAAAATTGCGACGCCATTTTCTTTGGCCGCGAAAAGAAAATGTAGTGATTCGAAGTCCTAGTCTTTGTGATGTATTAATCTGAATTGTGCCAACAGAAACGTTCAAGTTTGGATGAGGTCCAAAATGAGGAAGCCCCGTGCGAAAATGGCTTACACAAAAGGTTCATGGGAGCCAAACCTGGTCCGATTGTTGTGTGGATAGGGGCGCTGATTAATGTGGAAAAGTTTAAAGCTCGAAACTGTCACGGTTCTGTTGAGGAAGGGTATCGATTGTTGAGGATTTCTCACGTACCCAATCAACGACCGTGGCAAGTGACCGCATGATGGAGGATTTTTTTTTTGTTTAAACAGGATCAGGAAAGTATAGTGAGAAGAATCTGTCTGGTGGAATTGACCTTGACTTTATGGGACGAACTTGAAAAAAAAATATTAAGCTGTGGAGTCTGATGATGATGTGCTTGGGAAATTCTGGGAGCATCAAAATGAGATTTTGTGAATAATGGGTTGTGCAAACTTGTGTAATTAAATTGCGCCGGACATGCACGTTGTACATTGAAGTGTGCACTGCTCTATATCGAAGCTCAACAGGGGGCGAGGCTGCTCTATAAATTATTTTGAGTACAATATTTTATCCACTTAATATGTCACACAATGGTCAACAAGTGACAGAAAATCGCAATCATATAAGTTGTTCAAACTTGCAATTGCGCAACGCACATTGCTGATTCCCTACTCTCTAAAAAAAAGAGTTAAAAAAACTCAAGTTGGGTTCTTTTTAACTCTTTTAACCTTGAAAGTGGTCATTACCAAAAATGAGTTATAATAACTCTTTCGCTGGAGTTAAAACAACTCTTTCAGTTCATTTCATCCTCCGAAAGAGTTATTCATTAACTCTTTCGGAGGATGAAATGAACTAAAAGAGTTGTTTGAACTCCAGCAAAGAGTTATTATAACTCATTTTTGGTAATGACCACTTTCAAGGTTTAAAATAGTTAATTTAACTCTTATTTTTTAGAGAGTAATTACCCCCGAATTTATTAAATTGAGGTCCAATTACAGCTACGGGAATAATACACACAATAATTGCTGGCACTGTATTCAAGTACATGCTCGCCCCATTGCATAAGTACTGATGGTGTAACATTTAATTAATCATTGATCCTGATGTCTGATTGGCCTAAAGTCCCATTACGCCTTTTTTGATGTAATTTTCCCAATAGAGTGTACAATAAATTGTGCTCTTATCGGATTCTGCGCTCTGTGTAGAGTCATGCAGTATGTCAATGAAAAAATCAAAACCCATTAATTTCGTTATGCAATAAATCGGACTGTACAGCAGGTAGTGAAAGTGAATTTGTTGGCTTTACAATTTGTTTAGATTTGCGGCATACCTCAACTGTATGGTTACCGAAATTGAATTTGATCGAAATTTGAATGGCAGATTGATTTAAAATCCAGGTCACATTCTAAAATATCGGTTACATTTAAATTCAAATTAAATTCAAAATTTCTTATTATTTTTTTGGAATATTTCTCGCATTATTTTTTGTTTATGATTACCAGAAATATTTATCAAATATTGTATAGGACTATAAGCACGCAAAAATATGACAAACAAAGTAAGTGAAAATAATATACTGAATAAATGAAAATATGTAATTTTATTTTGAATAAAAATAAACTACCGAAAATATTAATTTACATATATCGACTGGAATTTATTATTTTGTGTACATTTTTGTTTGTTTATGCGTCCTGTTACTTTTGATTGCAATATAACGGAATATTAAAATATCAATTTCAGCAAAGGATTAAAAATATGTGTAACTTACACACACGTTAATTAAAGTGGATTTGTTATCAGCGGATCTTCCTGTGCGATTTTAATACCCTGAGACGCGCTATTTACAACAAGCTTAAGGACGTCACATCACTTTGACAACCAATATCTCAGCAGGTATAAGAATCTTCGCAACCGAATCTTTAATAATCACATATTCCACACTGGTATAGATCAAAAGCAAAATGAAAAAAAATAAATCAAAAATTGGAAAAAGGATGTTAGAATAATGCGAGATCATTTTCCCTGGATCGTCAGATATATCTGGAAGTGTATGCGCTGTTATTTTCAGCCATTCTCAAAATCTGGGATTTGTATTCCTTGCAAGGTCCTCTCGGTTGCAGCTCTTGTTTTTCCACTCCTCATTGAAGGGGTTGAAGCTGTAAGGAATATCAGTTCTTGCATTCACTCTTTTCTTGAAGCAGAACGACCCAAATGCTTTTACGGCCAAGGGTAATGAAGATTGTTTTTTTTTTCTCGGGGACGTTTCTTGAATACGTTTTGCGAAGGCGAAGTGCGGAAGAAGAAGAAAAAGAAGTGAGATCGAACCTCCAACCGTTTTGATTCGCACTGGTGAACTTGAACAGTACGAGGTCTGGGCGAATACTCTCGTTTCGAATAATGTATGCAAATAAATCGAAAGTACGTGTCGTTATAAAAAAAATTATTGCGGGAGTGAAAGTATGGAAAACACAAGGGTGTTGACTTTCCCTGAATTCAATAAATTTGTCGAGAGCATCTGCTTTTAATTACACAGGATAAGCATCGAATATTGCCTATAGATGTAATATTATTAACGTTATCAACCACTTCACATTGACCGTGAAACTTTATCTGATACACAAAACTTGATTATCATTCATAATTTGATTTTATCTGTTATATAATATTCAAAATTTCATTATCTATTTTTATTTATCATTATTTATCATCTGATTACAATCATATGATTTATTATGATGTTACGGTCTTATAATTGTTCATTTATTATTAATGACATTATTATTCGAATAATAATAGGCTATATCGTATTTTTTGTTATTTATGTGAGTGCATGATTTATGTTGATATTATTGTAAGGTTACTAAAATATTACTGCAATCCATTATTTTGTTATTTATTATACTCTCCTTTCATTATTACTTGAACAATATATTGATAACTACTGCGTTTTACAATGTCATTTCGAAACTTCCTCAAAATATTTCTCCCCGCTTCACAACTCGCCTCGAAAATTTGTTTTGAAAAACCCAAAGATTCTTCACCCCCCTTTTGATGTCGCGTGTATCGGAAATCTCGGTTGGCAAGTTGATTTATCGAAATTTCCTTTCCATAAGCTCTCAATGGAGATGGCTCCAGCTAATTTATGGGCTGTTAGGGAGACTTCAATTTTCGCAGCATCCCTACTACCCCCNCCCCCCCCCCCCCCCAAATTGCCAACGCCGGCTCCAAAATTATCGTCTTTTCGCTGGGAGGAACAGCATGGAATAAAAATTGATCCTGTCCAGCAGTCGAATTAAGATAGCAGGCTTGATAGTTATTTATTTAATATTTTCACATCGCAAATTAATGTACGACACAGAAATGTTGTATTCGACTCATGAAATAGTCATCACATAGTAATGTATGGTGAATCTCACCTAGACTGTGAGCTCCTCTTTGATTAATTTTTGGCACATGTAGCTCTATGCAAATTAACAGTAGGCACTGGTTTGTTGAAGGTCAGGGTCATGTCGTTACCATGAGGACGGACATACGTCAGATCTCTTTTGGCTTGCAGTATATAACAATGCAGAACTGGACATTTCCTTTATTCATGGATGCTGCTTTTATACGGACTCGAGTTGAAGTGGTTCGGCTTCACTGGCTTTTACGTCGAACTTTAGACGTATGTCCTCTGAAAATTTAAATG
Source organism: Catajapyx aquilonaris (assembly GCA_000934665.2). Classification (NCBI taxonomy): domain Eukaryota; kingdom Metazoa; phylum Arthropoda; class Diplura; order Dicellurata; family Japygidae; genus Catajapyx; species Catajapyx aquilonaris. The sequence goes on along the minus strand of JYFJ02000399.1, from coordinate 83,625 downwards.
TGAACAGTAATCGATATAAAGTGCCTTATTCTTCTTTAATGCAATGTCCTTGTGCTTTTTGGCTGTAAAAATTTCATATTGACTGACGGTGTTATTGCGAAATTAAAGCGCATTACTGTACAGTTATTAATATGAAAATAAATTTTGTGCCAACATTACGCAACAATAATATTGCCCGCAGAAATTCATCTGACTTCCATTTTTCTATCAGTGTATTGATCTTGGCACTCTCAAGGACTGCTCGTTTCAGTTTTTTGTGGCTGGAGAAAAAAAATTTATATTTTTCAATGATCTGACAGATAACATGCAATGCAGAGAGTGTTTGCCAGAATCTTGGCTCCATTTTTATCCCATTTTAAGACATAGTGTTCTTGATGCTCCCAAGACTGTATAGAATTGAATTTAATGTTAAATTGATTGTATGGAGTGGCGGAGTGCATGCTACAGTAAATGTCATATGAACAACTGTGATTTTTTAAAACTATTTCTGCATTATTTTTGAAGACGTGCGACGACGAGAAATATTTGCTCTTAACTGACTCAGGAAGTTTTAAAAACAATTCTCACATTAATTAACAGTGTACTTAAATTGAGTCATATGACCAAAAAGCATAGAGAAATACTGCTGTCTAAAAGTGGACCACTCGAATATTTTTAGAAATTATGGTCATTGCTAAACCATGTGTGATGAATTGATTTTTGGCCTGCTGGCGATGTGCAATTAGATGAAAAATTATTGGCAGCAATCACACCGAATTGTTTCAATACTTCATTTGCCATTATGTAGTCCTTTTAATGACTGCCAGAATTGTGATTATGCTTAATGTGGTTGGATACAGTGTGAGCACAAACGGTCTGATTTTCTAGCCAAGCAAATGCCTAGCCATTGCACTGAAGTAAGTAGACACAATGACTGAAAACAATTTGCGGGGCTGGTGTTTCCTGCCCGAGATTTTCCCAGTGCCATAGAAATGCTAGAGAGCTTTATAGGACATTTTAACGCCGCGTTTCCGAGTCTAGAGTCGGAAAAGGCAAGTTTTCCCTTTTGTAGAACATTATTGGAGCAAGAGATCCCAAAGCCATGGCAAACGGCCTCTCTTTTATGTTTCCTATAGACCACCCCACCGGATAGTCCCAGTGGCCTATAGACAGGCTTTTCCCCTTTATTAGACTAGAGGCCAACTCCACCCCTCCCCAAAAAACGCCATCATCACACTGACTTCATTTGCCCTCAGGGTAAGCGTCCGCTAGTGTTGGTAAGCTCATTTTCTAGGGAGTGAAAATTTGTGTGTTTTTTTTTTTTTTGAAAAAGCGGAGACCGGAGCCCTTGTAATGCCCGACCGAAATATGGCGATAGGAGGAAAAAGTGTGACAGATTATCGGCAGGACATGATGGGGACGTTGACCTAGGACCAACTTTAAGTAGCGCTTGCAATGCAGTGAAGACGGTTGTTTTTTCAATGAGAAAATGTACTTTATGTGACAAGTGTTCGCTGAGTTCATGCAAACAGGCAGAGGTTAACTGTAGGAAAACATTTCTGGTTGAGGCCAACTTAATCGCTCATGCCGCATTGGGGCCTTTTTTTTGGTCGCAACATGCACAGGCAACGGGGATATAGAAATGAAATTACAATTACAGAACCCCCTTTGGGGAGTAAGCTTTTACTACAGAGCGCAATGCAGTCCGGATTTTAATTATAATAACCAAGAGGCGGAATTTTCGAAAACCTTTTCGCCCTTTTGAAGTCCTGGATTGACCAGGATGGTTCCCTCAAAAACATGCTTGAGATCTGAAGTTTCGCCCGGAACTAATTTGCAATTGTAATCGGTCCCTCTGTCGCATCTGTCGTCAGTACTGACATCCTCCCGTTATCTAAAGGGCTATAGCAAAGCCGGAGGTTGCGACCCGGAAATATTTGGCATCAACTGATATCGACTACCCTATATATTTTCCCCCTCACACTTTTTTTTGGGGGTGCTATGGAAACTTGCTATTTTTGAGAGACCACATTTGCTTACAGGAAGTTCTCTCTAGAGAGGTTCTCTCGGTAGATGGGGAGAAAATGGGGGAGATGGATGTAAAAAGGTGGGTGCTCCACAAAGGTTTCCTATCAGTCAGCACTTCAGGATTCGAAAAGAAGGTGTAGAAAAATATAAGAGGGACCAACCGCGATTGCAGGGCAACCAATCTTACCAGGAGGTTACGAAACGGAAGATCTACAATAGCCAGATGTTGACAATAGGCGACTATTGCGAAAGTTTTCTTGTTACAAATGTGCGAATCGGACAACTATGGATTCAGGCTGTTGCATAATAATGCAACCTTTTAAACACCTGGTAGTTATTTTAGTCGTGGAAAACTTGTTATAAGCCTACGACACTTTAGCAGCCTGGTACATCTAACAGCTTAAATTAAAATTGCATAGCAACACTTTAAGATTTACGTGAAAAGCATATGGTGCCCAAATTAAAAGCTCCGTGGGGACACTCTTGGAAATACTTTCTTTTCGCCCCACTTGAACATTAAAAAAAACCCCGGGTTTAATAAAATTGCCATTTTTTAAAAATAACTCCGATGCGACGAAACAACAGGTTTAATTCGCCAGAGGAAACAATGCCAAGCTCGACAATGGATTTCCCTTCCCCCTATTCTAAACTCAATTTAATTCACAACCTGCTAATTGAAATCGTTCCTCTCCAACTCATTCCAGTCACATCGTAATTGAAAATCTGGTCGCCTAGATTTGCGACAAAGTTAGTGACACAAATTGGGGTCCCGCTGTCCACCAATCGGAGGTTTTTTTTTGGGGGGGGGGGGGGGGTATGAAACTAAGAGGTGGTGTGGGTTGGATGGACATGGATCGAACCTTGTTTGTTAGTGGGGACATTATTTTTTTAACCATCCCTCTGCGGATAGTCTAGGAGCAATTTATTTCTGTGTGAAATCCCATATTTTTCGACTAAATTCAAGAGCAAAGTCGTGTTTATGCAGCGGGGGTTCACTTCGGGGAGCCATTCTCAACGGTCCTTTCTCACGTTTTTTTTTGGAAGCTGACACACACACAGGATTATGATGATGCTGTGATTGAGGTATAGTCCTGTACGAAAAACAAAACATCCTTTTGAGGACCGGATTATCTGATAACATTATTATGGTAGAAAATAATAATTTAGACAATAAATAATTTGTGTTCATAGTCTGTCCTTAGAGGGTAAATAAACTCATTTATATGAATGCTGATTTTGTCTCCTAGTCAACCCTTCCGGCATGTTGCCGGATATTATTCATCCGGAAATTTCATATTTTTTTTTGTCATTATGGAGCTGCCACGTTTTTAGAGTGTTGGCGTCACTCTTTTTGCAGCTTCATTTTGAAGCCTGCTGGCAGAGACATTATTATGAATAATAAACCAAACGGAGCAGTTTCCTCACCAATCCCACGGGCTTCCATTAACAAACTGCGAAAAGTGAAAATGGAATTCTTCTCGACTTTGCTTTTGACCAGAATTCTGCGACAATGATGAGAGAGGAGTTTAAAAAAAAAGTTTTGCTGAGGAAAATAAAAAAATTGAACAAATTCTATGAAGCTTGAAATGACGGATGGGTCTCAGAAATGAAATAGTTTTCATACCACTTGGGACTGACAAAAATGTCGGAAATGTGACAAATTTTAGACAACTGAATGTACAGGGTGTTTTTTTTGTAACTATTGCACAGATTTCTAGGGTAAGTTCATTGGCATTTAGAGAAAGCCATATTGTTCGCAACTTTTCTGGTTGAATTAGTCAATTCATATCTCAACTAGAGGTTATGGCGATAATAGTGTCTATCAGGCGGAAACATTGCCCGGAAGTTCTTCTTGTGTAGGCATACAGAAATAATGGTTAGCCCCAAGCCTTTAAAACTTTCGAAAAAAAAAAATTCTTTGTGTTAGTTGGAGCGAGGAATTCCATCAAAACCATAAAGACTGGTTGTTTTCCCAGAAAATTCGTAAATTGGCTTCCAGGTGAAGCAAATGGCTTTTTAGACTTTTTCGAAGAAAAAAAAGGGGGGCTCGAAAAAGTCTTATAGCACGGCTCTGTCTGTCTGATACCTGTCCACAGCCAGACAGACAGACAGAGCCGTGCTATAAGACTTTTCCCGATTTTCGGGTTCCGGGTTCACTCTATCCGCCCCTTCCCCCTGGTTGCTCCCTCCCTCCACCCCCCTCCCGCAGATCACCCTTTTCCCCCACCCAGTCCCGTGACTGACGTTGGGGACAATAGCAGTAAACATGAAAAAGTCTACTCTAATCACGTGATTTTCCAATCTACCTAATGGGAAATGAGAGATTACAAGTCATGCAGGAATTAATAATTATTATAGGTATAGACTATATTCAATAATTCAGCTTGATGTTAAATTGAGAAGGACGTAAGTAAAAATGATCACACACTCATGTAGATAACAGGTGAAATTTCAAAGCAAATGAATTGAATTTAATAGGTTGGAACAGAAGATCTAGAAATATGGCATTTTGAGTCTGCCACTCTCTCGTCATGTCACAAACAACTGCATATAATATCAAAAAATTGAGCGACTACCGGTTGTGACACCAGACCTTAGAGTGTCAATCAATTTGATGCACTGCCTTTCCAGCTGCCACTATCGGGGCTAAAACTTGGCATTACATCAGTGGAACTACCAGATTAGTGGATCGAAAAAACTTTTTTTCTTCTTCTTCTTCTTCTACGTCTCTCTTTCTCATCCAGTACACAAAACTTCCGCTTTTGGGCGTTCGACTTATTATTTGTGCTTGGGTAAATCATAAAGACTTGGAATATCGCAGGGTTAATGAGCTCCTCGGGCTGCATCCCAAGTTGGCAGAGGAGCTATTATTCTGGGAGATCAGACTTGGCAAAAAAAGAGAGGACCGAAATGAGAAGCATTTTAATGTGTTATGTAGGAGTTGAAGGCTTGGGAACAAAGGTTCTGATTCCGTCCGATAGATGGACTGGATCGAGTGTCGCCTCTAGCGGTCAGAGTTAGTACTACAGTAGAAAAAGTTCCTCTTAAGTAAGCAGTATATTGTGTCTCTGGCTGGGTGGCCCAGTTGGTAGAATGTCTTTCTATGAAGAAAAGGGTTGAAGGATCGAATCCAACCAGTTGTGTATATTGTAATTAACACTTCCATTTATTTGAGCATATTTACTTATTATAACTTAATATTTATACGGCCTATTTATTATTTTAATGCATTAAAATCAATTCCATTCTCTGCCATTCACTATCCATTTCTGTTCGTCTCAACAATTTAATTTCACTCTGAATTATATATAAGCCATAATTATTGTGAAGAGCCATTTGCATGCAATTAGTATCAAGTTGTTTCAACGATATGAACTCCATTGGCAACAATAATCTCATTCATTTGCGATCCATCGGTAAAAATTCATTCCCACGTTTTACAAATTATGTTCATTTAAATCCAACTGAATTCATGTTTTTAAATTGACATAACGTACAAAAAAAATTGTGTACATTACTGTTCACAGAGAAGGCGGGAGAGGCAATATTTCAACTCGCAAAAAACCTTTGCAAATAATCACCAGTGACATTGTAATCCATCACGTGTCTCATCATTCTGTTTCGTGACTGCTTCGAGTGGCGCTAGTCAAGATAAATACTGAAATTAGTGTTAAAACTGTTAAGACTCGGAGTGGAACGGATATCATGCGAGCAAAAGTATGTCAGACGACACCAACTTGGTAATACCTGAGCATGTTTTTTTTTTTCTTCTTCTTCTTTTCTTCTTCTTCCCACCTCTCCGTTTTGTAGGTTCCATTTGCGAAATGGCCATTCACGGTTCGCAACACAGGTAACGAGAAAGGTCGCCTGGATTGTTTGCCACAAAAATGCCATCAGTCCAAATTGCTATATTCTTCTCCCACCCCTTTTTTTCCATCCTTATTCGCGTTCCTTCTCTCCCAGTTGTGTATCCCTGATTGCCGACGTCCTGAATTCCCCGACCAGAAATTGAAGCTGACCCGGTTGCAAGGAATGTCCGTTTTGTGCTGAGCCTCAAGAAGAAGGTATATCCCCCCACCTCAGGAGCACCACCTGTCCCTTTTGTTTCGAGTGACCTACTGCACTGTACCGGTCTTTTAAAACCCCCCTCTCTCTACCACCCCCTCAAAAAAAAAAACCCTGGTCCTCATGATGTATACCCCCGAGAGCCTGGAAGTTCTTGGGAGTGAAAGTGTGTATACGTATGTGTGGTGTGCGTGTCTGAACGTACAGCAAGGAGCCTACTTTGCACTGTTAGAACCAGCTCCTTATGCACCCCATAGACCAGGATGAGAGAAGCATTACTTTAAATTGTGCCAGTGGTGCCCATATCGCAAATTATTTGAAATATTAAGTAAATATTAATACAACGAGTCAGGTACACTCTTAACCATTTACCTTCTCTAGAGAGGGTAAATGGTTAAGAGTGTATGGTTAAATGTATGAGAATTTGGCAAATTCTTTGATTTTGACACTAGCATTTGCAACGTCCGTTTCCATGGTTGACGCTTTCAAATGGGTACGAAATTGGTATAAACAATTGACAAACAAACAACGAACTTGTCTTATACACAGGGTGTTCAAAATTCGTGGGTCGCTTTTATAGCACATCGCCTGATAGCAGTTATTTTTTGTAGCTTGTTGTTCCCATAACCAGGTTCCCCATTTTGTAGCAAGTACAATATTCGACCCTCTGGATCGGGGCACAAAACAAGCTACAAAAATAACTGCTGTCGGGCGATATCAGTTATAAAAATACGACAAGCGAATTTGGAACACCCTGTATACATACTCGTATAGAGGTAAATTCTTTGATTTATGATACACTAGCATCGGAGCGCGTTCTTCGCATGGCCCATTTCCATGGTAATGTATTCAAATGGGTACGATATTGATATGAAATGGGTAAAAATTAACAAACAAACAAACTGTGCCTTTTATATGTATAGACCAGAAAACCCTTTAAAAAGTTTGGGTTTCGGACATTTCTCTCAATCAGCGGCATTGTAAGCCACCGGTGTTGCACATTTTTCAGCACTCTCAGTAGTGCGGAAGTGGGTTTGGTAGTCTGGACATACAAACAGACATACAGAGAAACCTTCCCATTTATACAGATATAAATCCACATAAAATTTGTCTGCTGGATTTGAGTTGATATTCCTTTTGCTCTAATCTGAACTGATTTTATCCTGTACCAAAACCGCGATCGATGAAGGCTTCCTACGTATGGCTCTATTCACTTCTAGAAGCTTCCAAATCCTCATAATTACGATACCGATCTGAAGATTGAAGGACAGCCAAACCTTCCCCTCTTTTATGACTATATGCTAGAATCCTTCTCCCCCCTTCTTATTACATTAAGGTTTTAAGGGTAATCAGGATGAAAGTGCAGTAGACGTATCACCTATCAGAAAAGAAAGCGGGTCGCGTCCGTTGAAAGTCTCTTATGGAGCACCAATTTGATTGAAACCTTGCCAGATTAGACGTCATCACTTCTGGGAGACTCTCTTGGGGACCCTCACCTTTTTCTTTTCCAAGTATCCGGACACTGCAGATGACAACTTCCCTCGCAGGATGTCATTGACTCTATTTCTCTCACTTCTCTTTTTACAACCGCCCTTTGGGTGTATGGGAAGGGATGAAACAGCATTGTTCTTGAGAAGGTCCCAGGGCAACCTGATGGATTACACAGCACGTAGGCGGTAGAAAAACCGGAGATAACAATTTTCTTCTCGCTGCCATTGAATCCCGGAAAAGTGCCTGGTCCCATCCCGCCTGCTTCTCCGCAGAAAAGTTTTTCCGGAAGAAGGAGAGGATAGTATAGTAACGAAGCTCTTTGTCAGAAGGATTATCGATTTCAAAGAGAAGAGGCAAGGAACAAATTCGAGGAAATATTGTATGAATCCAATCAGGCTGAGCATATGGAGGGAATGTACTGTTCCCGGATTATTAAAGAAAATATTTTAAAACTCATGCACACTTTAACTCATTAAAAAAATTAGGCGCAGAATATTGGGGGGTCGAGCAAGTGTGATAATGAAATCACATGCTAGCAGAAATATTTAAAAAGCAGCCACGTTACACACCAACTGATGCATACAATTCATGTTTATTCAGTAATTAGCGCAAAACCACATTTTTTTAAAGAGTAAAGCTCAGCAGATTAGGGAAACACTGGATAAACGGTACAGATTGCGTGATGCTGCTAACTACATCCTTTACAATTTTGATGGCATCCTGTGAGAGAAATATCCACTACCCGGCACTTTTGATTTCCATGAGAAGACTTGGCCTGCAAGGAGTCGGCACAGATTTTGCAGAGTCTTTGGTTCATCTCCCCCCCCCCCCCCCNCCCCCCCATCTCCGGGGACCAGTCGCCGGCTCCTCAAGACGGGAAACAAACGAGTCCTGATCAGCCTAGATTAATTTGTAGGCTGGCCAAGAAGGTCGAATAACAGACCCATCGGATTTTAAGATGCACGGAAAATCGGCCAATATTATGCCGGCGCTTCCATCCTTGATCCAAAGGGTGTAATTTAATTGGTCTGTTCCTTAGAGTCGCACAATTTAAAAGAAATTGTAAAACTATTTACCTAAAACAGCAACGCTTAATAATATCAAATTCAATGTAATATGATAATTGATAATTATTAGCTCCAATTTCAGATATCAAAATTTCTCCAATTGCATGTTCAACATGTAATGACTTAAATCCAGTTGCAAGGTGTCATTAGTAACTTGCATAATCTTCTACTGACATGTTGGGGGGGGGGGGTCTGCAACCAATCAGTTGTAAGCAGCTTAAACCAAAGACCAGAGACAACGAGGAATTTCCTCAAGCAAGAATGACTTGTGCCGTTATACAAATTGGAATGACTTACAACTTGCAAAAAAATGATTGTCAGCTGGACTGTTATGCCATCAAGCATGACCACAGGACATTTTTGATTCTACTGGTGGACTGAATTCTGGAATGGAAGAAGTCCTAGACTGCCTACACAAAAAAAAAATTCTAAATTTTTGTGGGGGACATTTTTTAAATTTTATAACTTAAAAGCATTGTGGATCAGTTATCGACAACATATTCCCAGAATAATTTAGCAGACAGCTACGAAGCTCTTTTTCAAAGTCGTGATCATAACATGGAAAGTAATGAGGCAGGTCAGGATGCCTCAGGCTCTTGGGAAGTTACTACTTTACACAGTCGCCGTTTTTTGCTTCAATGTTACAATGATATATTGATATAAGTTTTAAAAGCACTATTATTCATATCCGGCGCTGAAATTTTTGGAAAGCTAGCTCGTGAACAAAGTAACATATAACCGTCGGATTTCTCGCCACAATAATCATAACCGTGATTCCATCCAAGGGTACCGCAGTTAATTACACCATCTCTAAATGATTCCCCTATTGTAAAAACCTGGCTTTCACCTGCTCGACCAACAATACATCAAAAACAAGAGCGGTCGGCGGTCCTCCTTTAAAAAAAAGAGAGGGGGCGCACTTTCTAAAAAACCATGCACCTGAAGGAATCATCATGAGAAGGCGACAACGTAAGTCCGTGCTCCGAAAGATGTAACTCCGGATGGTCCTGGAAAGGAATGCGAAACAAGGTCAGCCCTTGACTTCCTGGTCCGGACCGGGCCTTCCAATGAGGGCAAAGTGGATCACAAGGCCGTCAGGAGGAGGTGTTTCCAAAGGTGCTGTAAGATGAGATGCTTTACCTCATTTCTCTCTCTCTACTTCTTCTTAATTTTTTTTTTTTTGTATTTTTCCTATCTCGTTCGTAAGAGGGCCGGCCCCCCCTTTTTTTTGAGTGGGCAGTAAGGAGGATTGCAATTGGTCCGGAGCGGTCTCGAGTCATTCTAGGTCGCGTATAAAAGCAAAGGGGATAAGGGTTGAGAGTTGAAGGTTCGCTCTGTTGTTCGGATTTCTGCTGGGAGCCAAGATGAGCTTCGTAAGTGTGTAGTGAAGTGACAAAAAAGTGGGGCCAAAAATTAGTTTTTTTGGGGGGAGGGAACCTGCGGTGCCTTCAAGCCTGGAATGGATATTGCATTATGGTGTTTTTTTTTGAGTTGATTTGAATCAGGTGATATCGGGATGAGGAATTGGTTGTAAAAGAGGTAACAATTGGTGTGTTTCAAAAACAGTGTATTGAAGTTCTGGTCCAAACGTGTAAGGTGGAAAGTGACAATTTTGTGAATATTCACATGTAATGAGCCAATTATTAATAAGTCTTAAAAATAAAGTAGAAAGAATACAGTAAAAATATCACGGTTCCATGTAGAGTGAATATCATAAAGTGAATTGATATTTCCAATACCAAATGTTGAATCAGTGTGATTGAATTCAAATTGCACATTAAATGGCATTAAGCCCTACTATTCTCTAATAATATTGACAAATAATTAATTCGTTTTATTATGAAATGATCTTGCACACATACAGTTGCACAGATTTTAATACGAATATTATTGTGCATATTCACTATAAACTAATGCAGGTTAATACATATTGGTTAATGAGTTATGAGGCATTTTCTATAATTTCATATTTCAAAATACTTTAGAAATATGCAATGAACATAATAATAAGTGAAAATACAGTCATTTGGTAATAATATAGAAAGCTACTAATAAAAAGAAGCCTTCTTACAATAAAGTCATAAAAAGCATTTCGGCGAGAAAGTCATTACATATTCATCGTGCATTTTAAGGCACATTGTGTGATCCAGTTCTAGGAAAGTTATGACTTTTTATGAAAGCCTACAGAGAACGAAAATATGAATGTCATTGCACGCTAGTTAAACATTATTTTGCACACTTCTACTTATTGAGACATCGAAAAACAAACTGCCAATAGAAAAAAGATACGAACGAGGGCAATTCTACAGAGGCCATAACATCCTTAATGTAAGCATTCAATGTGCATCTCCCTCATTTACTCACTGTTCACATTCACCATTTGTCTCAACTCTCATTCAAAGCACAATAATGGTCGGTGGATCCAAGCCAGAAAAAGCAGCTTGTAATTCAGAAGGATTAATTGCAGGGGGNGGGGGGGGGGGGAGCGTAAAAAATTACAAATGCAAGTCACAAAGTTCACTCATGAATTAAACCGTGTGTCTAGTTTCAAAAATACTGCTTGTTCACACACTATTCGTGACCCAACTGTCAACACACTAAACTGTCCCGTTATCTTTGAGAGAAGGACCGGAATGACATGAACTCAATTACATCATAACTAGGAGTACTGGAGCCTGCAGAAAAAAAGTGATTCTTTTTTCCCAACCAGATTTTTTTTTCCTTGCTTCTTATCCTGCGGTTCCGACATGGAAGTACAGGATATGGGTTTGTGGGTGAAGCCCCCCATGCAAGGCCAAGGGGCGAACCTGTCCGACGGGTTTACCCATGTGCGAACAGGTTCACCTGACATAAGAATCGTCTCACCCAGTCACCCCCTTCTTACAGTGCTAGGAGGCACCTGGTTCTATCCAACCAAATAATGAGGATAAACACATCATTGCTGTTATTAATAATAACAATTAATATAATGCAGTTCCTTCAAATTTGTCTACACTGTAATACATGTACCGACTTGTAGGTGGTACTTTTTTGATCAGAAAAATACCGTCTACAAGTATTGAATTGAATTTATTTCAGTCCACTGTAATTCATGTACCTACATACTTGGAGGTGGTACTTGTGGCCTACTGATTTGTAGAAGGTACACGATGTCGAAGTCGGTGCATGAATCGGAACATTGTGAAGTACCATTTTCAAGTCAGGACATATGAACGATTGGATGTCTACAAGTCAGTACTTTAGACGGTATTTGTTGATCTGAAAACAACACCTTCGGAATCGGTACATGAAATTACAGTGTACTCTAACAGAGAGACGCTCAAAACTATAAGGCTGGAATTTTCGTCCCACTGCTAGTTACTGCTAACTTAGCAGTACCACTACCAACACGGGTACCTAGAAGTGGGACGAAAATTCGTTTGTTTTGACAAAATGGTAAAATTCTGTACTTTCTGGTCATCTGCGCCTGTAGTGGACTGGGTCTGGACCAGGTCCAGTTGACTCCTCTATTTTGTTTTCCAGTTGGCAGCCTGCTGCCTACTCTTAGCAGTAGCGGCAAGGGAATGCTGGGCAGTGGGTTACAAGGAGGTCAAGTACGCAGGACCGATCGTGTACACAGACGAGAAGCCGCCCATCATCCACTTCCCTCCGCCGCCTAAGGTCAAGGTAATGAGGAGGACCGGTGTAGAGAAAAAGAAATGGTCACTATACACCTCAGGTCAAATATCAATTCAAACAAGGCCGGATTTCCCTGCCTCCGATTTGTGGGTCAACACCTGGTGGGCTTAAATCATCATTGCGTGCATATGATATTGAAGAGCCAAGCTCCAATCAGGGTCGAATCAGTAGGAAATTTTACAGTTATAATAATTGTTGATGTTAATTTTTAAACGAAAGTGTTGGTCATAAAAAGTAATGGTTAAATCAATGTTGGTAAATATTTTTATTAAAAATATATTCACGTAGATATTACAGTACATGGTAACCTAACCTAACCTATTCTAACCTAACCTAACCTAACCTATTCTAACCTAACCTAACCTAACCTAACCTAACCTAATCTAACATCAATGCTTACCATGTTCAAATATATTTTTACAATTGTCTCTATCGTTACATGCGGCCTATTTCTGTTTGAATTGATATGTCATTTTTCTGTACTAGACAATTGCAATTGCACGTTGTTCACATTGCAGCGCGTGTTACACTTCACGACATTGTTTCCGTGCGAATAATCAGTCTCGAAATCGCACGCTTGAATGTAATGGCGCACGTGTGAAACCGCGTAATTGTGCAGTACTGTGAAGTGTTTATGCGAGAAAATAATTGCTTGCACGTTTTTATTTTCGCAGGGATCTTATGGGGGTTACGGAGGCGGTTACCACAAGTCACATCCGGTGAAGTACGTCCCACTTCCGCACCACGATCTGCCCATACTCATATATCAGTCCAACTCTAAGCCGCCGGTACACGTGGTGCATCCGCCGCCTCCAAAGTACAAGCAAGGGAAGTCGTTTGACTTGTCACCAGCACCGAGCCAGATTCAGCCGGTACAGGTACAGCCTCCACCGTCGACGTCGTTCAAATCGACGTACGATGCACCGGACAGCGGTTTTTCGTCTCCGGCAGCTTCGTCGTTCCAGCCTCAGTACGAACCTCGAGACACTGGCTTTTCGACAGCCGGTACGTCCTTCCAGCCTCAGTACGAAGCACCACCGCCTTCGTTCCAAGGCTCGTCGTCTTTCCAAGGGCCATCATCGTTCCAAGGATCCTCTTCGTTCCAAGGATCCTCGTCGTTCCAAGCATCGGCACCGGCTGAGACGTCGTTCTCTGACGATTCGATAGTGTTCAATGCACCGCCTGCACCAGCACCGGTGTACGTACAGGAGCCAAACCCACAGTTTGTACAGTCAATTCAGCCAAAGGAGTTGACTACCGGGTATGGTCCGCCTTCCAACTCGTACGGACCACCTCAGCAATCATACGGACCACCGCAACAATCGTACGGACCGCCCCAGCAATCGTACGGACCACCCAAGGACACGTATGGACCGCCAAAGGACACGTATGGACCGCCAAAGGATACATACGGACCACCTAAGACATCGTATGGCCCACCAGCTCAGTCGTACGGACCACCTCCGCCGAAGTATGGTCCTCCAAAGAAGAAGCCACCGCCACCGAAGTACGGACCACCGCCGAAGAAGAAGCCACTTCCGCCCCACTTTGTGTACGTAGGACACCCGCCGATACACATATACCAGCAGCCCCAAGTGTTTAAAGTGCCGAACAAGCCGAAGCATCCGCCTCCAAAGTACGGACCACCAAAGTACCACCCACCACCGCCAAAGTACCATCCACCTCCGCCTAAGTACGGACCACCGCCTCCGAAGTACGGGCCGCCCAAGGACACATATGGACCACCTAAGGACACATACGGACCACCAAAGGATACATACGGACCACCTAAACACAAGTACGGACCGCCTAAAGGATCGTACGGACCACCACCGAAGCCCAAGTACGGTCCTCCGCCTAAGAAGGAAGTGACGTACCTTCCGGCACCCAAGTACCTGAACAAACCTCCGATCATAATATACCAAGGGGTGCGACCACCCGTACACGTGTATCAAAAACCTGCCGTACATTCAGGCGGGTATGGCCGAGGCGACCCTGGATCTGACCTGGTCGACCTTACGTACGGAGGACTACACAAGTCATCAACGCAATTCGATACATTGGACGCAGCCGCATCGGAACCAATCGGAGAAGCATGGACACCCATCAACAATCCGGTGTCCACTAGTTTCGTCCCGGTGCAAGGTCTGGCCCATGGTATGTCCCATGGTTTCTCCCACCACGGGGGCGGACACCATTTCGGTGACATAACCGTCGGTTCGCAGCACCATCACCAACCTGGTACGTACGAGGTGTCTGTGTCGTCCAGTTTTGACTTTCCGGTTCCATCCGGTGGAGGTGCCGTAGGTGTCGGGTCGGAGGTACAGGTTCCGCTTCCGGGACACGACGAGTCGTACAACACTAGGACATCTCGGGACGGGGGTGAGGAAGGACCTCAGAACAAGGAGGACGGACCTGTGGACAACAAGGTGGTCAGCGCTGTGGTTGTGGTCAGTGACGAGAAGGTGCACGATGGACAGCAAGGGTAGATGACTCAATGCCTGTTTACTCCCTCACCATTTGAGCCTCGGTCGCGCGACCAGACAAAGCGTCTGGTCGCGCGACCGAGGCTCAAATCGTTAGGGCGTAAACACGCCTTTAGTAGGTCATTATCAAAACCAGACTATCTCATGTTGTCAAAAGTGTCTCAATTCCTGGATACAGGCATCAACTCAACACTAAATTACTATTTCCAATATGAATCACTAACACTCTCAGTACTCCGAAAGTGTGTTAGGTAGTCGTTACGTAAATACCAACAAACTTTCTGGTTTATATGTGTAAGATTTTCATCTCGGTCCATTGGGCAAGGATTCGTACCGACGAATACAGCCTGGTTTTGATATTAAATGACCTACTTCGTTTGTGATGACCGTTTACACGGGCGAGAGGAAACCGGATCAGGTCTGGACCGGGTCCGGTTACCTCCCGGCTCCAGTCTGAACGATTCTGTACATTTTTTTTGGCTGTAAAGTACAACTTTTGCTTGATTGTTGGCTTAATTTATAGTCTGGTGTGTATACTTGGGAGGTTTACGTGTTTAAATAAACGGTTTCACGTTTTTTTGCATTACAGGACGAATGACCATGCATTCTAGTGTGCTTGTAATTATTTTATTGTAGTGATAAAAATAGTAAAAAAAATGGATGCCGTACGATAACCGAGCCCTTTGATTTCAGGCCATATCTGGAAAATTATTATTAGCTATTATTATTAATATTATGTCATCAACAGGCTATAATTTCCAAACGATTCTTTATTACATGTGTTGGCATCGTTGCAATGTTTATTACAACCGTTGACATGCAAATGAATATGTTCTGTTAAAACGTGCTAATTCAATATAATAACATCAAAATTAACATGAACTTTTAAGTACTGCACATGTGTCACATATTTACACAAGTTGTAATACACATTAGTTACATTGTTGGAAAGAGTCTTTGGAAAATATCCAAAACAGTTTTGCAATAGGTTAGACGCTGTGCACAAAACAACAATGTATAATCATTAAGTTCGGCTTATTCATGACTGGCTCTTTAACACTTAATTAATACGTAGGCGGAGTTTGTAAGTAGGTTACTTCATTCCGGGTTCCCCAGTTGACAGAAAGAGCTCAGTTGAGAGGCTTTTTCCTGAGACCTGCCGCTCAAGAGTTGGCTACGGTCAAAAGTTTGCGACGGAAACAAAACAAGGGAGAGAAAATTGCAGTTTTTTTTTGCATAGACGATGATGAATTCCAAAATTAACCACGCCCTAGGCTTATTCAACTGTGTTCACTATAGAAGAAAGCATCAAACTCCCAGTTTTTTAAATATAAAAAAACCGTTTCAATTTTTAAGGGGGGGGGGGGNGGGGGGGGGGGCAGTGTAGTATGGAAAAAAGGGTCGAACCTACGGCATAATTGCAACGTGATTGCACCCCATTGTTTAAGACCCGCATTGTTTTGGCACTTACTTTAGCTGGCTTCAATGGCTTTAATGTGTAAAACGGTTCATGCCTAAACAACCGGTTATGCAGGCCATGATGTGGTGGCAACATAATGATTACATGAAACTTATGCTGTGACTAGGTCAGTTTATACAGTAAAATGTGGCATAATTGAAATGTCAGTAGTTATTGGAAATTTCGCACTAAGCGGCTTTCCAATTATATATTAAACTGGTATGAAAAATATTAGTTGCTAGTATTAGGTTGAATGGAAACATTTTAAATGCCAGTATTGCACTTTTTCGAGCAGCTTAATATATTGCGAAAATTCATTTGATATAGATCGTTCTTCAGATTCTTCTGCGTTTCTTTACAATATGTAAAAATTAGCATTAAATTTATTTTAATATCATAATGACATTTTTTGCCATCTTAGAGTATAGCCTGCAATGATATTTATCGTAAAAAGTAGCTGTTGAAAAATGCTTTAAAATATGCACCTGTGTGAAAAATATCAATAATAACGATGGTACTGATGTTTTCAAGATATTTTAGTTATAGAACATATTCTAGGAAGGCTCCAGTTTTAGTCGAGATAAGCTTCAGAAACATTTAAAAAAATATCCTTGAAAGTATGCTACCCTCCATACAACCAAGCGCTAATACAGGTGTTACTCAGCAATTTTAATTTTTAAAGGCCAGATCATTGCTTGTAAGAGGCGATGGAAGTCTGGTAGGTTGTATTCACACAACTGGAAAACACCTCGCAGTTCTGTAACGTCCCTGATGACACAATGTTACAACAAGTCGTACTGATAAAGTCAACATCTGGAGCAAATTGGAAATGGCAATGTAAATCAATACGCGCTTAGTAATTCTGCTTCCGTTAGATAAGGCCATCATGGGACCCCTAGGATGTGCTTCTTCCTGTGGAAGGACGGACGTGGGACGAGGAAAAGCACTCTGGGAAATATTAATTTGCTTATATGCAAGCAAGGGATGGCAGCAAGAGGATCGATTTCTTGCTTGGTTCCTGTGGTTTTACACGCAGCATCGTGGATGGTCTGGTTCGACACAATCTCGGTGACTCTTGAGCAGAAAACTTGGAAACTGCCATGTTGCCTGTTGCCATGGAAAGACATACAAACTGTCCTTTATAATATATGCAAGAAGATTCCTTAGCAGTAGATGGTAGTTAATACAACACATAAGATTAAGGTACTCGTTTATTTAACGTACAGACGCACTTCCATTGGAAGTTTTCGCATATAGGCCAACTGCAGCGAAGTGCAGTGTATGCAATGCCTACACTATTGCAATAATTATAAAATACAAGTGCTCGCTACTGTTTGGTAGCATCGAGATAACAAACACAGGCGCTGGGAAACCGGAAAGCCTTCATAACCGGGCAGTGGTTTGGATTGTCCGGATTCAGAACAATCATCCTGTGGTACATGTATTGTTGTACACATTTAGACTTTGGATTGTTGCAACCAGGCCCAGAGCAAGGTGCGCCTGGACTGGAGCAGACAGTGACAGGAAGAGGCTGCGGTTGATTCGCTGTCTGAAGAACGGTCATCCACGTACCATCTTCTGCCCTGAGCCATCCGGGTCGTACCAGCTGGCTTTTGGACGAACAGGCGGCGCTCTTGGCCTTGTAAGCAGCCCAAGACCAAGGCTGCAAGTTGGCCCTTTCTGTCCTCGGAGGAGTGACATCTCCTCCGTGACCGTTATAACTAGGGTGCGATTTGTCCTCGAGGTTTCCGCTGCTCTCTTCTGGAAGAGGGGCGTACATATGGAGAAGGAGGGCATGACATTGACGAGCTATGCCTTCCACAGCCAACCTGTAAGAAGAGACAACAGTAGAAGTTATATCCGGATTAATTAGCACCTAATTAGTACGTACTGAGGATAGTTGGCAGACAACTCGCAGAAGCCGAACTGAGACCATTGACCACATGATTTTCCGGGGCCTTTAAGCTCCTGGAGTGAGTCGCTGTGTTTGGGACGAGCCACAGCAAGGCGCGTCTTGTTCGGTCTGACCACGGAGGTCGAGATGGACACGGACGACACAATTTCCAAGGGCGCAGGGGTGCTGGAAGGACGTCTGACCACACTGACCACAGGGCTGGAGGCTGAGACTCTAATGGTCGGAGAAGGCGACGGCAGGGATAGTCCAGGTATCTCAATCTCATGCGACACCTCGTTTGAGTGGACATGCTGTTGATTACTGAAGGTTGGCTCGTGACCTAAGATTTGAAGCTGCTGACCTAAATGGTGCAGCTGTTGCTCGATTGTCTGCTGTTGGCTGAATTGCTGTTGTTGGAGCGACTGGGGCTGTTGGCTAAACTGCTGTTGTTTTTTGCCAAATTGCTGTTGCTGTTGCTGTTCAAACTTCTGCTGAGCAATCTGATGCTGCTGCTGTTGCTGTTCAAACTGCTGCTGAGCAATCTGCTGCTGTTGCTGTTGCTGCTCAAATCTCTGCTGTTGCTGTTGTTGCTCAATCCTCTGTTGCTGTTGCTGTTCAAACTTCTGCTGCTGTTGCTGTTCAAACCTCTGCTGCTGTTTCTGGTCAAACCTCTGCTGCTGTTGCTGCTGGGCAGTCTGTTGTTGCTGTTGCTCAATTCGCTGCTGTTCAAACCTCTGCTGCTGTTGCTGAGCAGTCTGTTGTTGGTGTTGCAGTTGTTGTTGAATGACTGGTCGTGCTATTGGGGTGAATCCAAACTCGAAATGAAGTCCGGATTGGTCTCTTGGTGACTCTGGGGGTGGTGGAGGTGGCGTCGGAGGCGTCGGGGGCGTCTCAACAATGGTGTTCACATGTCTCAAAGGCGGTGGCAGAACTTCAGGCTTGAAGTGTCGTACCAGCTGCTGTTGAGGTATCAAATGCAGCGGTGGGATTCCATTTGAAGGGAACCGGATGAATCCGCCCGGGGGTCGAACCCTGTGCTGTTGCGGGGGCGGAGGAAATAGGTCCGTCCGACTCTGGGTCAAAGGTGGGCGGATTGGACGCCTGTAATTCGGAGGCTTGTTTGGTCCCACGTAGAATCTCTGGGCGGAGGTTGACACAACCATGTAGAGAAACAGGACCTGGAATTAAAGAATTTTTATGCACATTTGTCAGAGTAGGTGCAACGGTAGTTTCGCGTTGGCGTAATTGCGTCGAGAATTGCGTCGGAAAAAAAACAAGCTGTTAACCTACTAACCGTATGGTGGAAGTATTTTTGAGTTTCTCCCATATCAGAATGTAGGTTATATACGGAAAGTACAGTTTTTCCTTGTTTATTTTAAGAGCTGAATTTTTTGTACCGAGAAGCCTCATATTTTCACCTATTTTAATATCGGCGCATTGCAACGTGACTAATGACATTTTGCTTTTCATATGACACTTTCTTCTGTACAGTGCAGCACGGTGAATAAGCCTGTCAGATTCTACCGTCGTTCAAGTGCACTTAAGAGTGCTCTCATTGCTGGCTCAATATGCTGCAGCTGACACTTTGTACTTTTCTTTAAGGCTTTTCATACTCTCCTGCTGCATGCAAGTCATGCAGCTGTTCTTTGTTGGGATTCAGTCAACTGTTGCAAGCAGATCTTATATGAAGTCGTATTATGAGCTGACACATTTCCAATATAAAGGAAATATTAAAATTAGGACTATATTCATCAGTTATAGATGGTTGAGTTTGTGACAACTATTAATCTATTTAACTATTTTCTTGTTAGGAAGTGTCTTCCTCTTTTTCCTTAAAGGTTTAAAACATTCTTGCTATTATTGACCAGTGTTTGGGTCTGATAACAAAGTGGCCGTTATTTGACTAGTGGAGCTGTGAACTATCTGAGAGAAAAAAAGTAATTATACATGACATGGACTAGTCCTCATCAAAGCGGAAGACACAAGCATTACTCACATGTAAATAGGGGCACAACAATCCCAGAAATTAAAATAGAGAAAGTAACTTGCTTGTGCTCTAATTTTAATTGCTAGTAAAACCATCCTACACACGTATTCCTAGAATATGGAACATCCGTGTGTTCCTCACAACCTTCACACCCCAACACTTTATAATTTTTTTAGGTCAACAATTCCGTTCCCTTATTTTAAGCGGAAATGTTAATTTCACTGTAATCACATTCACATTAGTGTCAGTTTCATATGTCTAACCTCGATATGCTCAGTCGAACCACAATATTGTTTGGTTAGTACCAGATTCAACTCAACTTGACTGATTTTTCATTATTATTTTTTTATCTATTTTTATTACTCGGTAGGTACACATTGAGTGCACACGAATAGTGCCAGCGAACTCAATTTCTTCAGTTTTTTCATGTTTCAAACTCATTGTAGCTTTGTAGGTAACAACTTCAGCTATTTCAGAATATTTCAGATACTATCTTTCAGAATATTTAAGCCCCTGTATTTCAGAATACTTCGGCCAGTATTTCAGAATATTTCAGCCCCTGTATTTCAGAATACTTCAGCTAAGTACTTTAGAATACTTCGGCCAGTATTTCAGAATATTTCAGCTATTTCAGAATATTCGATCAAGTAACAGTCTTTGAATGAATAATTATTCAGGAATGAAACTTGACACCGCTTCGTAACTCCATGCACTTGTAGCCTACTTAGCACCCTTAGCCTAATTGCCAAACCGAACAATACCAAAGTTACCTGAATAAGTCCAAGCCTTCCCATGGCAACGTGGTCACCTCTTAGGCAACCTTGCAACTGAACAATACTGTGAAGAAGCCTCCTAGAACCGGCCAGGTAAAGAAGCTGCACGTTACTGAGGCCAAAGAAGGAAGGAGGTAAAGGGAAAAGAGCACGAGACCGAAACCGCTTACTTATTCCCCCACGCCCGGATTTGTGAGTTGGGTTCAGGAACCAGGTTACAACTTCCCCCCTTCACTGACTCACAACCCGGGGACCTTGAAGACACACACACACACAAAAAAAAAGAGTAAAAAAGACAGACCGAAATAATGACACAGTACAGTAGGAAGCTACCGGAGCGTCACCGTGAGAATAATACTGTTTCTTTATTCTGTTAATTAATACAGATGGGTGCTATCACTTCCTTGATCCGGTTCAAAGAACTGATCATATTCGGTGGAGAAAGTTGATCCCGGACTGGGGTTTTTTCGGGGGACCTACTTTTTTCTGGGGGGAATAGATTGGCATGTAGGTCGGCCCCGTGGCGTAATCGCTGGATTCAATCCCCGGTTGCTTCTTCCACGGATATTCATGCCCCTTTTGTCACTCACGTGTCCGTAGGGTGTATTAGGAGGGTTTTTCCTTCCACAAGGCTCGGTGTACCGTTAGGGAATGAATAATACCGCGGATCTAACGTGGGCACAATGACGGATATACAATAGGAAGACAACGCCCTGTGGGCCAAAATGGGCGAGATGATGTACAGGATTGGAAGCAGAAAAAATTGGGGCGGATTAGGACGAATTCAGGTGTATCAGCAATATTTTTAGAGGCATTTTCCCATAAAGAATGTGCTGGGGGAGAAATGTATGAACATAAAAAATGAGCAATTACAGTTTGTTGAACCCAGATTTGAAGTGACAAATAATGTTGCTGGAGTAAACGACTCGTCGTACTGTGAATACATTTTGATGGGGAGAATGTACTGTATAGTGGGAGAATAATTAGTTATTAGTTCCGCTTATTAACCATTTACGGATGTGTCACTTTCTGCTGGTATTAGCTGCCGTTATTATTCTACTGGAAAGGGGTTGCGATATGTTCAGTCGTTTAAAACTGGTTATACTGATTCATATTGCTTTGAAGAAAGTGGCTGTAAAATCATTTTAGTGTGATTCTATCGAGTCGAATGCTAGTTTGCATTAATTAGGCTTACATTTTTATTGGATTCGCTTAAATTATTATCTGATGATGACATATCTGCATGGGCAACTATTTAGGTACTGGTCTTGTCGTATCGACACAAAATTAGCAAAAATCTTTAATGAATTATGTCGGATCATGCAATGCAAGTGTCTGCACAAAATTGTTGATATTTTAATATTCTGTATTGATAAAACCGAACATTACTCACATCCACTTATTGAACAATTACTCCATACGTATTGCTGACAATGATTAATAGATTAAATATTAATTTGATGAGTTGTTGTAGCTACTATTAACATGCAAATTTTTTATTACTACCGATACTATGTGTAAATTGTTTAAAAAAAATGAAAAGTAGGATTTCTGCTCAACTTGTCCATCAAGTTGAAGAACAAGTTCATAAAATATGCCCTTATCTTCCCCCAAAATTACTTCATAGCAGATTCCCACCTGCTATCTTCTCAGATAATTATATTTTCGCCAATTTCCATACAGATATCCACATTTTAAAATATGAATCATGCCTTTTTCCCCCCCCCAATCTCCCCTCCATTTCTCACTCTCACACTCCACTTATCTCGGCTCACCCGGGTATTTCTGGCACTTGTAAAAGCTGGATGTATACATCACGTAGTATACTGTACAGTACATCCGCACGAAGGAAGAGAAGCAATTTGGAGAATGCGGAGCAGCATCAGTGGCGAGTGCTAGTATATAGAGAGAGGATGTAAAAGGGGAACAATAATTCAATGCGAGGAAGAGGAGATAAGCGAACTGGGATTTATTCGACGCTGCGGCGTATAATGAGTTTTGGTCCATTCCCGAGATGCCACCAGCACAGGGAGAGATCATCATTCTGGTGTAATGAAGGGCCCGGGAACAAGGGACCTTTGGGGAGAGGACAACAGCACAGAGGTCAAAGGGACCTGTCTGGATGAAGCCTGGGCTCAAAGAGAAGCTTTGGAATTACTGGACACAAAACATCTTTTTTGCGCGCGCGTTGGGCCGGTCAGAATAGAAGGGTCAATAACAGTTGGTCCAAGAATTGACTTGAAGTTAATTTTTGTGACAGAGTAGCACGAATCAATGCTTACATATAAGAGATGGAAAAGTTCGCATTTAGATTACTTTTGTTATGTTTATATTTCATTATTATTTTGCCTATTATTTTATTTCATCTCACATTATTTCATTATACGTTTGTTGATAATTTCATTTCATATTATTTCATTATTTTTGATTACCATACTGTTTGATTTCGTTTCATTTTAGCTTCATTTATGATATGCAACACTGACATCAGTTTGTAATAAATAAGGTAATGTATGTTTTCATCTCTTAATCCCAATTTTTTGGTGCAATGAGTAATTAAAATACAGGTTTTAAAACCATGATCGATGACAAAGCTGACGTGGAAATGTTACGTTCTGTCATGGCATTAAACGGTATGACGACGAGATAATAAGCGTCATGGTATACAACAATTGAGTTGTCTTACACGATTACATTATGTCGGCGGTGGTTCATTAAACTGATGATTATTAACTTTTGCAGGTGTTTAAAACTGCGAATTAATTTTCGACAGGCCCCATTTACGTCAGAGGGTGACGTGTGACGCCATCAACTGCACAACCTTTTTGGGAGCAAGCTTGACAGCACGACAACTAATAATATCTTTTCGCGGTTGCACAAAAAAATAATAATAAATGAGCAACCCTTTCCAGTACATGTTTGCGTTTAATTTTTGCAGTGTCGGCAATTGGGAAAAGGTTTTTTTTTGTAATCAACGGCCTGCATAGCGGGGGTTTGCGCTTATTTGGAATGACGACTTGTTTACTCTGAAATGTGGCTTTAAAAAAATGCATATTTGAATTTTACGACAGCCTTATTAGAGCCTGACAAATTTTATTGGCCTTTTGTTTGTCAATCGAGCTCTTTTTTTGCTTTTTTAACTTTTTAACTTTTTAAACTCGTTCTTTATACATTCCATGGCTTATAGTGTTTGCGTCAAGTAAATGCAATTGAGCAAAATATTGTTTGAAATTTTTTTGCTGTTAACTGGATTACAGTAGGGTTAAATAAAAATCGACGTCCAAACTTCTTACAAAATCAAAACCATCAAATCCTTCTCACTTTTGAAGATAAATTTCATCAATGGGCATGAACCATTCTTACCCAACGAAACGAACTGCAAGCAATCATTAAACTTCTGTGTCGTAACTTTCTTCCGACATTTTCTTTTCCTTCTGCCTGCATCCATTCAAGCTGCCAGACTTGCAACGTAATCTGACAAGAAAGCGACCAGAAAAAAAGGCAGTTTGGCCGGCTATAAATCGAACGCCACAATATTTGTTTAGGAAAACGTTTCAAACTCAATGGACCTGCACTTTTGTGGGAACTATTTACAATTTGTCTCCAGCTTTTCGAGAAAATAGAAACGTGCACTTTACTAAGAGCTCTCCTTTTTGGGGGGTGTAAATATTGCATCCATTTTTCAAAGTCTTTCAAAAAAAAAGTAGAGCGTTTGTTTTGTTGTTTGGTATTCAGAAGGTTACTTTTTTGTCACATTTTTTTTTCTTTTCTTGGAGTCGTTTGACTTTGTGACAGCTTCACGCAATGGATGTCAGCTCGACCCGATTCTCGCACTTCTTTTTGGAGGTCAACTGTCTCGGAGGTCTCTAAAGGGTTACCTCTGTGCCCTGGATGTGGGTCAGTAGGTCCTGTGCTCTCAGGGCTAGAGATAATACCGTGCGGGATTCCTAAGGGGAAGGAAAAAGTGTAATGGAAGATACTACCACAGATAAGAAGATAAAAAATTATAAACAGAATTGTTCTCAAATATGTGGTTTCCTTGTAGGTTCAAAAAAAAACATGTGTGTACTTGTTTTGTGTACGATGTAATGTTGAACACTGTAATTTGGAGTTGGTGGGTTGTAATTTGGAGCAATAGGAAAAGCGAGCGTGTTACGCAGTTGTGCAATTTTCGGAGTAAAAGTGCTATTGTTATGGAATAGAGGTGGGTTTTTTTTGGGAAGGAAAAGATTACGCGGTGATATGTAGCGTAATATTACTTACCGAAGTAGTTCCTCTTTAGTGTGAAAAACTAAGGTGTAAAGTCAGCAGTGAAATAGCTGATAAAAGTAATTGGAATTAACCGAGACGAAAATGTAAAATTCAGAACGATCGTACACTAACATTTTGGTCCATCTTGCATAAATCAAATTTATTATAACATTATGCAATTTTTGAAGAAAAAAATGACAAGGAGAATCATAATACATTTTAGATTTGAAAATTATTTAATATTAGACTGATCGTTATGAATATTATTTCAGGCTTCAAACGCAATGTTCATTTTCGATAAATTGCTGCAATATTGCAGCATTCAAATATAAATACATTTATTCTGCTATTCGGTCATATTGTAGTACAGTTTTCACCATGCTTTAAAAAAATTGACGGGCCTTTTGCGTTCAGTCATTGTTATGCAAAGTCATGAAGGAGTTTGAACCAGATCGACAGCGTAATTAGAGAAAACACTGTTAAATTTCACGTAAATTGAGCGACATGCGTAGTGATTTTTCACTGCTTGAAACACTTACCTACATACTTCGCTTGTCCAATGCGTGCCTCCCCCTGTGATTAAGGGAGGCCCAATCTGTGTCATTAATTTGGTCGAATCGACTGCTCTTCACTTTCTGGTTCAACTCTTTTCACCTAAAGCACGACTTACATGAGTTACAAGCAACATTCTGGAAAGCAGAAGTTTGGTGCTGCATTCTGAATAATGCTCAAAGTTTCAGCTGAGTTCACACGGGCTTGTTCCTAACAACAAGTATCCAAAGAGAGTTGTTCAAAAACAGTAATTTTTAAAGTTCCTGCCAAAAGGGTGTGTTTCATTAGACAAATTTGAGCTGTTTTTGATTCATTTGACGACCATTGTCCTGATGTTATTGGCACAACAAACACTACTGAAAAAATTAGCATGTAGAGAGTGGATTTTGTTAACTTGTATCTCTTAAAATAATCTTCCTGTTCATGACATTTAAAGCCGGCTTACAGGTTCCATCGGGTTCCATCACACTCTATCAGCATTTCGTGCATTTAAAACTCTCGGTTTTATCTCCGGGGATTTGAGTTCAGTCTGGCACAATTATCAGGACCTATGTTGGCCTTATCACAACAAAAGTGGATCAAGCTCGTTTTTTTTTCTTCTTCACAAGACGTATCCCACGGGCTTGACTCTGGGTCGCACGACTTGGTCCGACCTCTCCAGGACAGGAATGTCACCTCTGTGAGGATGATGGTGGTGAGGTCCGGTTTCGCTGGTCTTCTCAGAAGTGCTGACCTTGACACTGACCCTGCTGCTGGAGGTCGGAGGCGTACTGGAGGAGAACTTGAGCTCCACGCTTGGGATGATGTTGAGCTTCTCGTCCTTCTGTGGAAGGTTGCCCAGCAGCTCGTTTATGTCCACGTACTGAGGGGGCGAAGGAGTCGTGTCGGTCGGATGCCTACTGACCAAGGCTTCCGGTTCGGAGTAGCTCGGGAGGAGGTCCCCGTATGATGACTGCGGTGGTGCCAAGCCAAACACGGCGCTACCAGGACCTGTATTGCAAGTTTAAAGTGTAAATAGCGGATTCCTACCCTTTTGTTGGCGAAAGTTATGCAATATGAGACATTTGCATAAGTTTCAACAGTACCTGAATCGCCATGTGCATGTCCACCTCCGATGGGTCCAAACGACGGCATAAACTCAACAATCTTTTGCTGCTCCACGTGGATTCCTCCGCCGTAAGAACCGCCTGACGAGACGCCACCGAAGCTCCCATGGCCGCCTCCTGACACGCCACCTCCAGAGACGCCTCCGAAGCTCCCATACCCGCCACCGGACACTCCACCGAAGCTGCCGTGTCCAGAAGATGTGCTATGGAGCTGACCTCCGTCCACTGACGCCACTACATCTCCATGGCCTGAACCACTACCGCTACCGAACCCGGACGATTCAACAGGGTAGTAGTGAGTCGAATGGGGCACAAAATCTTTGCTGAAGTACGGAACCTCGTAGCCTATTGAGGGCTTAAAATACTTGTACTTGGGACCCACAGCGATCAGGCTGTTTCCTTTGACTCCCTTGAAGTTTCCGTACAGACCATGCTCCTTGTAGAAGGAGGTGTAACTAGGCAGGGCGTACGAGTACTTGGGAAAGAAAGGCCTCGGTATCTTGTACGGCGCTTTTGCATGTCTGGCCCCTACCCATCCGAAGATCTTGCTCGGTCCGGCCAATTTGACTACCACCGTGTGCTGCCTAGGAGGTGCTTTGTGATGGTGCTGGTGACGCGGAGGCTCTGCACAGCTCCATTCAGACAAGGTCAGGCATAAGAGAAGCAGCACAATCTGAAACAAACACAAGTTCGAAAAAAAATGACACTGACTAATGACTATAGCGGCGGAATTTTCGTCCCACTGCTAACTTAGCAGTGCCAACAGTGGTACTACTAAGTTAGCAGTAACTAGCAGTGGGACTAAAATTCCATCCTAATTTATTTAAGATTAACGGAGGAATTGACTTACAATTTTCAAATATGAAAATCACATTATAAATTAATAGCACACATTAAGGCCTGACCGACACAAAAATTAATAGCCATGGTAACCGAACCTGGACAAGCAAGCAAGCAAGCAAGCAAACAAACTTTGTCTTTTATACAATAGCAGGGGAAAATGATACATGAATCATGTGTATTTAGGCCCGAGTAAACTGAAATGAATAGATCTGAAACAGTGCAAAGGTTGGAGTGTATATTACTACATACAGCTGCTTTATGGTTGATGATGATCGTTTTTCCTCCAGATCTCATTGCTTTAAAAATATATATATTCAGTCGAGCGGAAGGTTTATGGCAATGTATAATGATGGCAATAAACGTTTTATGACAAATATGAGAACCAGATCGCGGATTGGTCAAATCAGGATTACTATAGGAAACCAATGTGTGATGCGTATATTCCGCATAGCGATGCTAACGAGGCGTGGAAAGAGTTTTTTTTGTCTAATGACTTTTTCTCCGGACTATTGTCTCCTCTTCCTATATTACAAATATCTGTATAAGTTACATAACAGTCTCATTCCAGCTATGCCGATCGAATGTCACTTAATATTTCAAAAAAATTCATCACGATATTACGATATGAAAGCACCTCATTATATCGCTGCTGGAAATGGACAGTTTTCAGTTTGTTGAAAGGACTTGTTTGTCAGTAAATTCCTCCCTTCCGGTGATAACATTCATCATTCACTTATAACTCTGCTGGTTCTGCCCGAAGTGAACCAAAACCGACGAAGATCACGCTGAATGCCCTTCTGGCACGCTCCATTACCCAAAGTGCAATTTTTTCCCCCCAGACTGTCCAATGTCCATCAGAAAAAAAGCAACTTCAGAAATTATACCCTTTGCACTCTTCATGTCTCCCGGACATAAACTTGTTTTTTGACCAAGTGCGTCACGTCATGGTAACAAAAAAAACAGGTCTTCAGCAAAAGTGTGTTCGACTGGATAGATTTTCTAAGCTAGAAAATTTTCATGTTTGACACCCTACCACCCTGTGGGCAATATGGTGGCCCACTCACACACTGGCCTATATTGCTCTCTCTGAATAAAGCTCGTGCCGACTCGCACCATCCACCACCTTCTGGAATAGCCGGATGGACACGTTCCAGAAGGATCGAAAGGGAAGCTGCACTCCAAATCATGTACCATACCGGAGAAAGTCATTTTTTTTGTGTGCGCACCATACCGGTAGTTAACTATATCAGAAAAAAATAGGAGGCCGTGCGAGTATCGATATAAATTGAATTGGCGCAGTTTTAATAACAGGGTTTTGAATCTTCCTTTGAATCGTTTCCTTATATTGCTACTGGTCCATACCTAATTTCCGTTCTTGTGCTCTACTTTCTATTTACGTTGAATTATTAGAAGGCATATTACAGAGATGGAGAAGAAAAATTGTTTTCGAGAGCTGCGGGGTACAGAGTAATGAAAACGTATTCATTTTTTTGTATTTCAAGCTGTTCATATGAAACCGTTGATACATTTTAACCAGGCTGATTTTTTGAATTAATTGCGCGTACTTAAAGCGATTACGCACGTACTGAAAAATGACAAGCATTCCTAATTTTATAGCAGTGATATAATTTCTTGGCGCACTTTTTAGTTCCGGTAAAAGGGGGTGAAACTAGTCCATTTTTTTACTAGTGGGGTGCACAGAGAAAACTGATGAGGGGTGGCCATATTGAATATCATTACTTTGTGTAAATCCCACAAGCTTTCTGGGTCGTTTATTGTAGCGTGCGTTACATACAATGCGTTATAGCTGGTACAAAAAAAAATCGTTTGAATGGGTCGATTGTTGTCGCGTGTTTTGTGGCGTCAGGGTTTTGAAAATCAGGCACGAATTAATTTTTATGACCTTCCATAGCTTGTGGAGATATTTGCAAACTTGATATAATAAAATTGCTAGGCAGAACTGTATAGTAATTGTATGCAACAGAAACAAGCCATTTGCTTACAAATATTTATAAAGCTAAAAATTATAATATCCTTTCTTTCATAGTACCTTGCCATTGATGTAAAGAGATGCTTTAGAAACATGCTGTATTTGAGTTCATAAAATAGCAGAACAGGTTCTAGAATATTAATAATAAATATTTTCCATACACTGTCGCGTTCAGCTCAATATTGATGGGTTTTCACTCCAATTAGCCCTTTGAGAAAATGTCTCTTAATTTTAAATTTTACTCAAATTATATTGTGCTCATAATTTCTTCCAAAAATTGCTCAATCTGTTATTATTATTTTTAAGAAGTTGTTGGCCAATAACATTTAGAACGTTTTCTTTCCCACAATAACAATACACCAACATTTTTAAAATAGTAATAATCCTTACCAGGAAACATATTTCTGCTAGTCAAATCATATACTAATAGTTAATGATTCGCACATTCCAAACCAGTTCTTCCGCACACGACCGAACACAAGAAGAAATACCATCTAAATCGTGATGTAAAAGCGCACATAAACTTGGGTCGAAATCCTCCCACTTCCTAGACACCAACTCACCATAATTGGACAATCCGGAAGACCCCCACCAAAAGCAACAAGTTTCCTCCTCAGCACTAATGCTGGCCAAGTTCTCGAGAGATGTCCAGCAAAACACTGGCGAATCCAACGTGTTTCTCTTCACGACTTTTGGACTATGGGGGGTGTTGGGTGGGCACGTCCAAAAAATTAATTCCTCCAGTGTTTGGTAAAAGATGGCGGTGCTCCAATGGCAAAGTAGAAGAAGATCTTTCCAACCCTTCCACCCTCCGTGACCAATAAGGTCTCTCCAAAGACTAACCGGGTCACGGGTTTGAAGACGCGAAAGGGATCATCTCTCCCACGGAAAAAGCGGTCAGTGAACCAAGTGAGGGGTCATGTCAGCCAGGTTTTGAACAACAGAAACAAAAAAAAAAAACTTGTTTTTTTTCTCCCAATTTTTTGTATTCAGACTCCTTCAAAGCTGGATTTTTCGGGTAGCGAAAGTTGAGGGTTTTGATCAAGTTGCACTGTCACTGATACTTTGCTGAAAGTGGAGAAAGATCGTGATGTGGATCGAGTGTTGCAAAGTTTTTTGACCTCTGAAACAAGTCGGGGTCAATTACGGTGTAAGGAATTTAGGCTGTAGTTGCAACATAAATTTTGCGGTAATGATGGCGGAGTGCCGGAATTATTTTTGCGGTGGGAATATTTACGGGCAAATGCAATTAAGCTGATTTTGAAGGGGGGGGGGGGGTTGCACGAGTTGTGCTGATTTTAGCAGGAACTTGTGTGGGAGGAGCTGACAACTGGCAAAGCGACAACTTGTGAGTTAGTTTATGACTTTGTTGGCACGTGCTCTGGAGACTGGTTCAGGAGTTTGAACCAACTGAATCTTATTTCGTTGCAAATGTCAGTCAATGTTACACTCAAACTCATTTTAAAGTGGATTTTCTACTCAAAGGTTAATTGAGTAACTTTCTACATGCAGATTGGAGTAAATACACTTTCGATATTAGATTTTAATTACGCGAGGAAGAAAATTAACCAAGTTTGTTTGCTTGAATGAATTACTCAAATATTGTGCCAATATGATCGATGTGAGGTAGAAAATTAAGTACCGTTCAACCAAAAATTACTCGGGGGAATTTTACCTCAGAAACATTCAAATTAGAGGTTTGAATAGCATTTTATTTTATTCGATTTACTTTAAATTTCATTTTTCTTCAGTGTATCTTGTTATTATTTTTCTTTTATTTCTCAGTTTATTTATTTATTTATTTATTTATTTATTTATTTATTTATTTATTCAGTTTTTTAGCCTATTTTATTTTGTTATTTTTTTAGTTTATTTTATTTTACTCATTTAAAGTCGCAAATCGTCTCAACAGGAAAGGTTTGATTTTTTTCATCAGAAATGACGGATTAATGGCTGTGAAATTTTGTAATAAACTCACCATTGAAATTAAATGTTTCTTACTTGTCGCATTATCGCAAAAATCATTTGATTAGATTTTTTCTGATTGTCTTATAGGCTACCTGGTTTTTGCTTCAGAAGATCTTATTGTTCCAGACAGTTCCTTTACGACGAAAGACAGCGTTAAAGTTTGGATCCGAAATCTCCTGTGCATTTCCGTCAGGAAAGGTTAAAAAGGAAATGTTTACGGGACCCGGTTGGTTGCATAATTACATGAAGATCATTAAGGATAATTGCAGGGCGCGACTTATTTCTCTTCTGACTCCATCTACAGAGAGAGACGCCCAAATCCGACTCTATTATCATCTTAATTAGTTCCGTCTTGAGGAAGGAATCGCAATGCTGATGAAGCCGTTTTTTTTAAGTAACAAGGTGCGCTCCTGTGTTAGCAACCAATGTACAGTACATGCAAAAGCAGGTTGTAACATCAGTAAAAAGTAAGTCGATGGTCATACCCTGGTGGCGATTCGGGATGCTGCTGCCTATTGTTCCGAGAGTGTTTATTTACATGCTTGACACCTCCTCGGCATTCAAATTCTTTTCATTGAGCTAAGTGGCCTCTTTCAAGGCCGCACCTCGACCTCTATGCTCCTTTTTTTTCTTCTCGACACTTTACGTTTGCGTACGGTAGGTCGTCGGACAACTTTCATGTCTCAGAATTAATGGGCGGCATGTTTTATATGTATGAGTTATGACATGTTGGTCTATATTGGCATCGTCGACACAATAATGTGGAAATCACCGGGAATGAAACGGCAAACGGGTATGAAATGGACAAACAAACTTTGCCTTTTATACATATAGAGAAAAGAAGCGATTGGTAAACCGATATTAATTTGTGATACTGGAATCACATCTTAATTTTGCTTTCTGTATGATTCTTAGTAGGCTATTTAATTACGCTGATTTCAGGATGGATTAATCATTCAAGTCGCTTCTTTCCAATGGTAGATCCCGATGTGTAAGTGGAAGTGCACGGCGCATGCGCGACTGGAGAAAGTAATGCATCACATTTTAACTCCTCCCCGAAGTTGTCAACTTTTGCAGTAATCTGCCTGAGAAACTCGTGTGTCCGCCCCCTCTTATATAGCAGTTTTAATCCGAACTGACAGCAGCCCTGGTGAAGTCATGTGATAATGGCCACTTCTGGGCTTACCACGTGGCGCAAGAGACAGTTACAAACAGCTTGTCAACAGTAGAGTCACGGTTGAAAAGCCACCAGCACGTGTCGAAACTGCCCTCATGAACATGGTAAACTCGTGTCGTTTCCAGGGCCACAATTGCCTTCGAGAGGCGGACCGAGAGGACATTGCCTGCTCGGGGAAAGAGCTTCCATTTTCTCACGAAGTCATTAGCTGGGTCGACAACTAATTCATATTCCAGTCCAACCTCCAGACCTTTTAAACCACAGAATGACTCTCAGCATTTCTCATCACCAGCAAAATAAAAAGAGTAGCAGTTATTCAGCAGTAAAAGTGGCATAATATCATCCCAGGAAAAGGGCTGAATAATGTGATAATCTGTAAGCAGTGTTTCAGGTTGGACCAACTTGTTAAATTACTCCATCGTAGTACATAAATTAAAAATAATCAGTTTCTTTCGCAAAAATATATTAAAGCTATGATATGGTAGCACAGTTACTATAAAGTTAATGTGACAGTTGAACTTCATTGCAAGGAACAATTGAATCAAGTTGGCAAAATAATGATCTGCTCATTCAAGTTGTTGCTTTAATGAAATTATTTATTTTCAACATCTCGTGAGCTTAGATCGCATCCAAACGAAACTGCGGCGCTTCTGAACACAAGCCTTTGCCAATTCCTGTAGCGTGCGAATTTAATTAATTTTATTCAATCCGTGTGAAGCTCTCCGCCCCCCTTGCTTCTTTGAATATGACTAGTTGACGTCAAAGTTGTCTCTTGGAAATGAAATTCTTGGTAGACGGAGGAAAAACGAGTCTCACTTGCTCGAAACGTGCCTTGCAACGCCACGATTAAAAGCGCCAGAGAAGGGAAACTGTAATTAGAAGTAAATAACGAAATGCAAATCACGAACTTTGCTCCAAATAAATTACTTGCCGGAGGTTAATTAGCTTTGCCAAGAACTGAGGTTACAAAGTGTTATTTTTTTAAAGTTGAATTTAATGGATCTCTCGAGGAAAAAGTCCCAGTCCGTCCAAAATGATAAATTTTAACTTTCATTTAACAGGTTTTTAAAATTTTATTTTAATTTAAATTATACTGTTATTTAATTTCATTCCTTTCATTAATAATAAATACAACAATAATAAATTTAAAATAAATAATGGGGTCCTAGCCTACATCATAGACCTTATAAGGTCTATGGCCTACATTTTGCAAACCCATGTAAAAATAGTATTATTTTTAAATGAATTGTGTGGTACTTTTGTTTGAAGAAATAAATCTAATAGGTAGATAAATAATAAATTAGCATTAAATAGCTAATTAACTAATAACAAACAAATGAATTAACAATAACTTAAGTAAAATTAATAATTAAATAAATGAACAATACATAATTTGTAATTATGTTCATGTTCCTTATTGGTCAGTATTATACAAGTATACAAGTAATTATGTGCAAATAAAAATTTAATATTTCATTATAGCCTACTGTACATACTTTAATATTGCGTACAAGTTCATTGTGTTGGGGCCTTGGGCCATTCAAGTGTAGTTATTGTTGCAAAGAGTTAAAGCATCGCAACACCTCTTTAGTTTATATCCAGGATTATTCCGTATTTCAAGAGCGATGATTTAGTGTGCAGCGACAATATTTGGACAAGTGGGTCTGAATTTGACAGGCAGTAAATGTGTGGGAGGCTCCGAGGTGCAGGTGTGTGTGATTCCACCTGACAATGAAGCACACCCTTCCGCAGACATCTGCTTAATGTGTTTGTCCACTATTTCCATGGCGGCCATTAAGCTAAAGCGTGAAAAATAGCGATAGATCGAAACTAAACGCAACTGACACAACCATGCCTTCATTATTTATTGACTCTTAAATTTTGGCACAGTTTATGAATATTACATGGTGCCATCACTTATAATTATTTACTTCCTGTTACTAAAAGTGGGAAGTTGGATCATCTGGTATGCAAATAATCGAGCTGACATCAGCAAACATGAAGAATCACTGGTTTTATCCTTGAGTGACGCAACCCACATGATGTTAGCTTTTTTACCGTACGGGTTTTTCTAACGGAACATGTCCGTCCATTTATGTACCGTACGCAATTTGTGACATGTGTCGTTATTAATCACAATTTTGCCATCTCTAATTAGGCAGCCTCCTCATGTGCCTCATCTTCTTAAAATTCATAGCGTTCATTGTAACCGCTTCTCACAGTAATTCGTGAATGTTAAAATATTTCCCGCTGTTGACAATAAAACTTTAGTAATAACAAGCGTTGCATTATCAAATTATCTTAACCACTGATAAGCATCTTAATGGGTCGTAACTAGAACGTTATAACTTACTTGGAACATGTCATTTGCCAGTGGTTTCTTGCTTAATATTTCAAAAAGTTATTACTTCTGATGGGGTCAGGAATTTATTACTGCTGTCACAGTGGTAGTAAACTTTTTTCTTTAAAGGTTTTTTTTGCACCGAATTATTAAAACTTGAGTTGTTGGTTCCAGAACGTAGCGTCATCTTCCGGCTTGAGTTTGCATCGCCGTGATCTCACCTTTTTGAATGAGTCAGAATCGTGTCGACATCTGTTGGCCACCAGGTTTCATCTCTTGAGAAAATTTTTACTGTAGTTCAAGCATGAAGGATTTTTGTATGTTACGAGTTACGTCACTGACTCCGATATGAACTGTGAGAAAAGATGTGTGTTCAACGTGACGGAACCAGATTGTTGCAGCTGATGGGATTATCCCAAGTGCTTTTGTCTGTTGAGCCTAGAATGATTAGGAAGGGGTGGCAAGAGTTACGCTCAATTTCTTGTTAGGCTGATACCCTTATCCGGTTGGCCTACTGAAATAATTAATTGTCGCTCAGGAAAAACCGGCTGTGTTTTTAAGATATAGCCAGGCTCGGAGTGAATACAAATTTGAAGCGCATCCTGTGAATGAGATTAGAATCTTGTCCGAAAAGCTGATTTCTACTCTTCCAACGCGATAATTAGTGTCACTTGCTGTTCATGGTCCCAGTACCAGTTCAAAGCACTTAAAACAATAGCATAATCCTGTGATAACAATAACAGGATAACAATAATAAATTGCTCTTTGGAAAGTTTCATACCAAGTATACCAGCTGACTGGCAATAAATAGCAAATTATTTATTCTAATGCTAACCTATTGAAATTATGTCACCTGTATACCAAGAGTAGTAGCAAGTAATAATATTTAATTTCAGTCATGTAATGGCATGAAAGTCAATGAAAGTGTTGATATTCAATTCAATTCAATGTTTAATAAATTTTTCACAATGTCAGGCAACGTGGGGCTCGTGTCGTTATTTTTTTATATTCTTGGGGCGTGAAATAAATTTTCATTTCTGTACCCAAATTGTCAACTTTCATGCCATGATGTTCGTGCTTTGTTAATCACATGTCCCGACAATAAAAACCATAAAAAGTAGCGGGGGGAACCAAGAAGCGTGACGAGTGATTCAAGTCGTAATTTACGTGATTACTGGCACCGTCGCGTGAAAATTCACGACCTGGAGCATCCGAAAACAAAAATTGTCGTACTCTGAAATGGAAAGTCAGATTGTTGCTTCTTCATATGCGCATCGTTCCATGCTACAAAACGGTACATTCGGATTCTAATTAAGGAATACCCCCATTGTTCCAGGCTATACCTGCATATGATATTGAACTTGATCCCAGCACAAAAGAGCCCTTGATCGATGGCATCGACAAAGTGGCACGACGGCCTCTACAAACCCAATTTTTTTCATTATAAATTTACAGACGTGAAGGGCAGCCTGGAACAACAATCGTGAAGGATCCGACGCCTCAATTAACCCATCTCTCAAAATCAAAATGGCCAATTTTAAACTGTGCTCCGCGGGGTATCTCGACCCACATTTCTTGTTGATCGAACAAATGTGATTGCATACTATTCTTTACGAGCAAAGGGTTCAACCACCTACTTGAAGACATACAAAATAGTGTCAAATATGGGTGTATGTACAAAACCCCAATCTATCACCCTTCTAATGAAGCTATGAGAAAGGGCTCGTGGCCACTAAACTTTCACTTCCGTCCGACAAACGTATCTTGCTGTGGGGTCCAATTCTTTTTTCTTTCTTTTTCTTCTAAGAACTCATAGGCACAGATGCAGTACCTTTCTTGGGCTTTCTCTGAGGTGCCTACTATTCCGGTCCACATTCTCGCCTCGTCATCTCCTTTCAATCCGGTCCTGATATCCGCGACCGATATCTCTCCCATCCAAAAAAATGGCGTCCAGGACACGTGTTGTTCTTCTATTAATAAATGCCCTCATTTTTTTCTACAAACGTCAGAAATAAATAGGCAGTTTTTTTGCATAAACATATGTTTATTGAGAGAGGGACAGATGACAAACAAATGAAAACACAAAATTTTGCTTGTCATCTGACCCCGTCTAAAAACAATTTTTAAAATTCAAATTCATAGGACGCCTCATGGATTCCAATAATTTGAAAATAAAATAGGGCGGACTGTGAATTTGAGCTTGCTGCAAAAAAAAACAATCACTATAAAAATGGAGTGCTTTTTCGGTCATAATAGTCAATTGTAGCATACAATAATGAGGGGACCCCACATCTTGCTCTTGACTTCAATCCCTCCACCTTTGTACAGTACATTGTCCATGTCGTTAATGGCTGGGTTTTTTTTTTCCATATTTTCTGGTATAGTCCAACATGAGGACTGCGATGGCCACAAGAAGGTGCATTACTTTCAATTAGAGAGACATTCTTTGGTACTGTGCCGGTCTGGTAAAGACAAGTGAACAGAAAAGAACAATTCCGCACTAATACTGATTTTGAGCATTTTGCGCTAATTTATGACAAGATGGTGCCAAAAAAAAATTTGTAAAGAAATGCGAATGGTCAACCCTTCCCATTATTTTATACACCTCCCTATGTGTCTTCCTGAAACATTGGGAGCCGTTGATCCATTGGCACGAACATTCTTCACTTCTGGAAGACGTTAACCTGAAACAGTAAATAGAATGTTGGAAACAGGAGGAATATTATAGGGGGCACAGTATACACTCTCCAACACAATTGTCAGTCTGGTAATAACAAAAACGTCTGCGTTTCTATCATTTTTTCTTTTCATTTTTTTGTTTTTAAATAAAAATTCAACAAAAAAAAAAACGTCTTGGCAACTCTAACGGGATGGGGTTGACGAGGTCTGGTGACTGTCATATGGGGGTTGAGCACTGGTGCGCAGAACTGTCGATTCCTGGAACTCGTGTGCCAGGATGGCTGGCGAGACTTCAAATGTCGGGGAGGAAGGTGTCGTTGCGTCTCGGTGTGGTTGTCCTGGGTCCGACGTTTGTACATACAGGGAAAAGCCGTCCGCAGGCCCTTGGCTACCCTGATGCGTCGTGCCATCCAAAATGGCTGTCGCGGTCGGGGAAGAGCTCAAAATGGCGGGCGTGTTGCCCAAAACGGCCGCACCGCCAGGCAGCTCAGCCTCGACCGAGTTGTGCGACGAGTACGACCCTTTCAGATCGTCCTCGTACGCAGAAGGCTGCTGTTGTGTCAGAGTCTCAGAGTACACGTTAACTGCCGGTACGATGGAGTCAAACTGGATTCCGGAGAATGAGGAAGGGGAAAACGACTTGCCCTTCTTGTGCTGCGTATGATGCGCTGTTACCGCTGCTGTAACGACACCCTTGGACTTTCCAGACGGTGCACCGTAGCTATCGGATGGAGCACCGTACGAGCTGCCACCACCCCCTGATGAAGAGAATCCGCCGCCGCCGCCGCCTCCACTACCACCACCACCACCGCTTGGGGCGCCGTAACTTTGGGACGGTGTTCCGTAAGTGTCGGACGGTGGGCCATAACTCGACGACGGTGGCGGGCCGTAGCTTGGGGCTGGCTCTCCGTACGTCTGGGACGGGCCCGTGTATTGCGAAGAAGGCGTCCCATAGGTCTGCGACGGCGTGCCATAAGTCTGGGAAGGAGCGCCGTAACTCTGAGAGGGGGCGCCGTAAGTTTCGGCCGGAGCGCCGTAACCGCTGGCTGGCTCTGAAGGTGAGGAGAAAGATGGAGAACCGTAGCTTTGAGACGGAGCACCGTAGCTTTGAGACGGAGCGCCATAGCTGCTGGACGGTCCGGAGCCAGAAGAGGAGAAGGAAGAAGGAGCGCCGTATCCGCCGCCGCTACCGCCGCCGGAAGGTGCTCCGTAAGAGGAGGACGGCGGGCCGTAAGAAGTGGACGGCGGACCGTATGAAGTAGACGGAGGTCCGTACGAGGTGCTGGGTGGGCCGTATCCGCCGGTCTTTACGGCTTTGATTACTATGTACCCAGAGTATCCTGGAATCAGAGAGTAGTAGGGAGTGCATGCAAATGTGCAATGATGCTACGTGGCAACTGAGATCGGGTTGCGTAAGAAATGATGTACTGGTGGTGTGCTTAGCAAAAAGGCCGTATCTGCAAGTGCGACGTTGCAGATGCGGCGTTTTTGCTGAGGACAGCATTAGATTTAAACAATCAACATTAAGCCCAATATCCCACAGTACATGGTATTGCTATCAATGTGCGGACAGAGTGCGGTACAGTAGAAACTTACGTCTACTGTGCTACAGTGCAAAAGATTGAAAGTGACACAACTTGGCTTACGCACATCTACAAAGTGATACTTAAAACTTTACAGTGCGATACAAGTCTCGAACTACAAGCCTGCCAGTCGGTTTGGCGTCCACATACTGTACCTTTCAAACAAGCGACATTACTGCGTTTTACGATCACTGAACGGACATCGTAACAAAGCTGATTTTTGTATTACTTCCTACCCATTTTCTTAATAAAAAACATGTTACATATTTGAACACTTAATCGAACTGTAAGACTCACGTGACAAATGCTAACCTTTCTTAGGCTTGTAGTCGTATCCTCCGCCTCCACTGCCGCTTCCGCTGTGTCCACCTCCGCCTCCGCCCTTGCCCTTGCCCTTGCCCTTAGCCTTGGACTTCAACTTCTTCCCTTTCTTCAGCAAGAGTTCTCCCAGCTTGTAGACGGCTTCTCCCTTCTTGGCCAAGATGGTTCCCTTGGCCTTCATCAGCTTTCCTTTCAGCTTCTTGAAGTGACCTTTCACGGATTTGAGCGCTTTCATCACCGCTCCTTTCAGGGCCTTCTTGGCCCCCAGGATGTCCAATCCTTTGTCGTCGTCGTGTCCATAGTCGCCTCCGCCGCTGCTGTGGCCATAGTCGTAGCCTCCACCTCCGCTACCACCACCTTTGTACTATTAAATCATAGTTAGACTGCAATTCGGGGAATGCGGAAGGAAGTTTGTGCCCTTTACTCTGTAAGCATCAAGCAAATTGTCCTCCTATTTACCCCACTTCAGAAGATTTACTGAAGAATAACTACTCCTACAATAAATGGGAGCAGGTGGCGCCAAGTTGCACTGAAGTAACTATTTGGAGGTCAACTTATTGTACCGATACCTCAGCGCTACAGCGGGCGAGGGGCAGAAACTCCATGAGAGTCGAGGGGGTAACAACGTACCATTTTAATGTGTATCGGATTCATAAGATTCCCAAAAGGATTTTATGCCCAGATTTACACAGTTACTACCCCCTCGATGAGTGGCCTATTTTTTACCTTGGGGGGCCCGTAAGTGTCCGGTGCACCGTAGGAGTCAGACGGAGGCCCGTACGACGTTGACGGCTTTTTTTTGTACTTCTAAAAATAACGAACCATGCGTCAAATTGAGACCCATTATTGAGGTTAGAGTTAGTGCCCATCGCCCGCCATAGTTAGTGATGGTAGGATTCCACTTGAGAACTACGCATGCGCATACATGACAGTGATGTCACGAGCCAATAAGAGAGTCAGTGACGTCGCACGCATGCGCAGTAATTGTGACGTCAATACGCATGCGTGAAAGTGAGAGCGCCATTGGCCAATTAAGACGTCTCACACATGCGCATAAAAGTGACGTCAATACGCATGCGCTACTGACAGCGCCCATAGTGTTAGCGCCATCCTCCCTGTTACGGACTTTACACAACTTACTTTGGGCGGACCGTATGAATCGTCCGGAACGCCATAAGATGACGATGGCGGTCCGTATGAAGTGGAGGGCGCCCCATATGACGACGAAGGCGGGCCATATGAAGATGACGGTGCTCCGTATGATGATGATGGCGCTCCGTACGAAGACGACGGCGCCCCGTAGGACGACCCTGGTACCTCGTAGGACAGCGACTGCGTGAAGGTGCCGCCCTTTCCT
Source organism: Catajapyx aquilonaris (assembly GCA_000934665.2). Classification (NCBI taxonomy): domain Eukaryota; kingdom Metazoa; phylum Arthropoda; class Diplura; order Dicellurata; family Japygidae; genus Catajapyx; species Catajapyx aquilonaris. The sequence continues at coordinate 42,550 of JYFJ02000399.1, read as the reverse complement.
CCCCCGTGACTTGGTGGCTCTCTCCTCTGGCGCCTGTGACTCGAGGAGACTTCGGAAAGGGCCAGCAGCAGTAGGAACAAGCCCACGCGTGCTGGTGGCATCTATAAGGAAAAAAATAAAGAAGCGAAAGTTCCGCTAGATTAGATCATGTCACTTCCTATAACCCCTTCCGGTCACATCTACGGGGGTGAAAGTGGTTTTCCGATTGGTATTCACAACCCCCCAAGTGGTTGAAAGTACAAGCAAACCGCAAGGTGATAATGTTTCGTCGAATTGTTCTTCATCAGTCGGGTAGGCCATAAACCACCCGTTAATTTTCTCTGGGTCAAGGATGCCCCGTTAACAAAAAAATAAATAAAGAGTCGTGTGTCATTATCCTTCGGTGCCAACTCTGTTGTAAGGGAAAGTCGGTCTCTATTTTGTGACTGAGATGAAGATCCATGATAAGCACATGATTTCTCCACCAATCCGGAACCATGTTGACAATCACGCAGTTGCATGTTTACGTCCTACCTGCTCCAACTTACTAATGGGCAATGCACTTGACCCCAATTGTAACGCAAAAAAAAAACAACCACATGCCACATTTTGGGGGACCCCCCTTCGAAACCATGACAAACGTAAATATGGATGCGCTTCTCAAAAGATGGCCTGCTGTGAATTGTTGAATCGAAGAAGGCCTCTCTCTCCTGCCAACAACCTCCCAAGAAAGTGATGACGAACTGGGTCACCAGGCTCTTCTTTTTGCCACCTACGATTTTCAACCCGCATAATAGCCGCAAGAAGAATAAGTATTATTTTTAGCCTTGACATTCAAACCGCATGTGACAATTTGTATTTTCACAACCAAGGACCGGTTGGCAAAGAGTGAAACCTGTCTTGAGTTCGGTTCTTTTTTTCCCCCTAATTAAAATGACAACTTCAAAATGTAGGGTAAGGGCGTTAAAAAAAATTAAAAGTGGACATTCCTGACAAGGACATAACGGGTTTTGAAGAGTATACCACTTTTTCCTGTCCATATTGCTTCTGCACGTGGCTTTACTCATTTTCCCCTCGAGCTATGAAGCGCACTTGGAACAATTGCACGTGCATAGTTTAGACTGGAAAATATGCGCGATATGTAGACTTGAATGGCAGAGTGGAATTAACATTAATAATAATTTAATTATTTATATGTGAACTAATGTAAATTGCTATAATGCGACTTGTGTGTAATTTTTCATAATATTGCTTCCATATTTAATATTGCTCAACATTGCTTCCATCATATTTTTTTTCACAACATTGCTTCCATATTGAATATTTCACAACATTGCTTCCATATTTAATTTTTTTCTAGCACATTCTTACCACAACGATGCTAATATGACACACACAGCTTAATATCAAATAAAATAAAAAAATGTCATACTTTTGATGAAATCGATGGGGGGTTGTCACTGTGAATCCAGATGTGCTCCGGAAAACTCCAAAAGAAAAAAAACCCGAACCAAAGAACCAAATTCCAGGTGCAGCACTTTTTGAGCACACACTCTTAGGCGCACAGTCCTTTCCACACTGGCCCTCAATAGAGTTCAAACGAGCAAGTTCACCACATGTCGTGACCCGACTCTTCTTCACTTCTTCTTCTTCTTCCTCCGCCTCCTCCACCTTATACTTACCTTTCACACCTGTCTCTCTCTCTAGGTCTTTCACACAGCACTGGAGCAAAATGCGCCCTTTTTGTACCCCAGCCTCCTTATATAGCCCGCTCCTTTCAAAATTATGCAAATTAAAAAAAAAGAAGAATAAGAGGAGGTGGGGGGGAAGCTTTTGAATGCGGCGCTTAGAAGGACTCCTGAAATAGGATAGGTTCCCGGATATTTGGTAACAGTTATGTAGGTGATGTGCGGGAGTCGGGGCCGAGGAACATGGACCAATCAAATGGTAGCTTTCTGTTGAGGAGGGCCTCGGTTGGAGGAGTGTACTTAGGATGATGGCCTGGTTCCGGTCAACATTGGAGAAGAGAAATGTTAAAAAAGAAAAAAAAGAAAAAAAGAGGGAGCTGGTGGAGAGGGGGAGTAATCGGGGAGGAAACACGCGCCAACAAAAGAGGCTTGATGGCAAGGGCTACCCGACCTTGCTTCTTTGACCATAATACGTTTATCCCTCCTCCAGCCATCATCCTCATAGTTTTTCCAGTTGTCGCACTTTCCTTTTCTTTCTTGTTCAACTGGTTTTTTTGGGCCGGATCTATGCGAAATTGAAGCACTTCCCGAGGAGCTGAATGAAAGTTGACGTCGCAAGGCGAGGTGGCCTTTGTGAACAGGGCTAAAGTTTAAATTCCTATATTTTTGTGTCAAAATAATGAACTTTTATTTAGCTAGAAGGAAACAGGTTGATGACCTAAAACTGCATGAACCACGTAAATAAGGTTTCATTGTTGATACTAATTTAATGGCAATAATGTTTTCACTCGTAGTAGACATCAGATACTGTACAGTATATGTTATTCAGCGAATAATAATTAAAATGTGACTGTAAAATATATTCATAAGAAGGTCACATTTTCAGTAGCATTTGTGCTGCTCGAGGCTTGAGACTTCCAAATTGCAATAGTGAATCAAAAGACAACCATTCAAAAAATATATAATTTCTACTAATATTTCTCTCTGAATAGATGTAAAATATTTTCTGCCACTGCATATGAAAATAGTGTGGTGGATTAATTATTAAATGACTTGGCATATAAATTGACACCATTAGGCTCAATACTTAGAGTATTAATAATATTATATTAAATTGTGTATTGTGCATATAATATTGATTTCCATAACAGACTCGTTCTGCGTTTGTATTCTAAAGGACCGATCTGTACTTGTGACATCGGAGATGATTTGTATGCATTATTCTGTGGATCCGAGGGAGCATGTCAGGTCCGATATTCACAGTACCTTACCAATTATGTCAACAAGGATCTCTCTAAAGTAAACTGGCTACGGATCGAAGAAGATCAATCGAATTATCCTGGTCACAATTAATTGAAACTATGACTTATTTGTAGCAATGTTTTTAAAAACCAAGTCTTGTCTTTCCAGAGAGAATTAAAATCGAAAGCAATGCACGTCCGACAGTTGTACTTGAGCAAAATATCTTGGCTGTACGACATGACCTCATTATTAAGCCATTATACGAGTATGACTGCATGTCAGATTCCGGCTACCACTACTGTGCAAAAGCATCCGAGACAGTTGAAACATATCACACCTCGCACTACCAGTTACAATCGGCAGGGAAGAACTAACTCTTCCCCATATCATTTTTCCTCACCTGACAAAGTGACAACATTTTCCATTCGTTCTGACACATTCTTCTGCAACAGGAGAAAACAAGTTCTTCGTAACTCCAGGCATTTGAGAACAGGAAATGAGACGTGAGCCAACCCCCTCCCCCACTCCCTACTCGTCATAAGATCACGATATACGCCTGATTCACAAATCAGAGGACCAGACATGAAACGAGTCTTAATGCAAATTTCGATTCAATCGTGTCTTCTTTGTCGTCGCCGACCGACAGCTTCTGCTTGGTATAAGGATTGTTGGAAGGATAAGAAGAAGAGCGAGTTTCTTCGATATGTGGACTATGGGGGATTATGTTTATCAGTCACGGAACGAAAGTGTAAGGAGGCGAAGCGTGACCAGAAGTCGTCAGTTGCGAATCTGGAAAGCGTCTCAACCGAGAGACCACCTTTCTGAAATTCAATGCACCTTTCAATAGCCAACCTCTGTCTATTTTCATCTGGAGGAAAGAAGAAGAGAGAGGACTTGAGAAGGAAGGGTCTTAAAAGAAGTGATGGAAGCCGTTATTAATTCGCGTTCCATAAGCTGAAACACATTGGAACATATGGTCGGAGTACTAACCCACATATACTTAGACTCAACTTTATGACACAGTAGCCTGATGGGTATATCCGACTTCGTTTTTAGTGGACGAAACGGACTGGCCTCTTTTTATTTCAAAACGGAGATGCTGCTCGGATGTGATCTAAACAAGGGCAGGATAAGACCTGACCTGCTTAATTAATATTATGGTTTTCACTTATTTTTGCTTATATTTCCTTATATTTATATTTATTTATACATATTTCCAATCAAATCAGTCTAAAATTATTTTAAATAATAGTGAGTGTGATTACATAATCTTCAAATGAGTCATAAAATATCCAAAAATAATTTACACATATTGTCTTATAGCCAGTCACTCATTATTTACAGTGAATCATCATATGTTTGAAAACGCTTTGGCTTAACGTTACATTTTGAAAAAAGAAATATTTAAGACCAATATTCTCGCATAAGAGACTACTATTTAAAATGATTAAGATATGGAACAAATTACTCTCCAATAATTTCGATTGATTTTTTAAAAATTTCTTCTATAAATCACATCTTTCAACTTTCCATATACGGTACAGGCTGCTCTGAATATAGCAATACTCGAATTTAATAACTATTATGCTAACAGTCAGACTGACTTACAAATGGCTAAAAACGTAACGAGTAATATGGGAGAAAAATCAATATTCACTCTATAGGGTTGAGTTAGCAAAAGTAAAAAATACTCAAAATTATTCAGGTTGGCAAAGGACAGTCAAATGCATTATTTCAAGCCCTGAAATTGTTACAGAAAGCAAAAGTTAATAATTGCTGTCATCCTCTGCCAAATTCTCCACGCCCTTGCCACAGTCTGACCTATTTTACAGGGGTTGTTAGCATATTGTCTAAACAAGGGCAGCCCCTAAAAACATGACCTCGCCAATTTTGGGCTGGTTTCCTCTCCGATCGTATCTTTTTTAATTATCTTTTTTCCCATCCCGTTTAAGGCCTTCCGTGCTATACGCACATTTCAAGCAAATTACTTTCGACGTACTGCTTCAGCCGTTCTTCCTAGTCGTATAAGTCACGAAACGGTGCTTAACACAGTCAGAGGCTTTTGTAGTCTTTTGAGCATTCAAGTCTCCCCGACCTCGCCCATTATTGGCGTCCTCTTTTGAGCCAATGTCTCCGCGAGCTATTGTTGAGTGTCTCAAGTGGCACCTAGATTATTGTGCATGTGTTTCCGGAGGGCGTCTTCTTCCTTTTCGTTAGGTTGTGGCGAACCTTAACTCTTCTTCCACTCCCTTACCCCCAGAAAGGGTCAAAGGTCAGGCGAGACACAATCGTTTTTCACTGGCCGACCTTTCCCATGAACTGGCAACCCAACCTGCGGAACTCTGTCTTTTTTCCTGGGGAAAATGGACGTACTGGAGAGAAAGCTTTAGCTTTCCAAGAGGCGCTTCTTCTTTAAAGTTTTTTTTCTCTTCTTCTTCTTTGTAGCTAAAAAGTCCTTGGAAGAGATCATCGTTTGGACTCATCTTAAGGAGAAAAAAAAATCGGGGCCCTGTGGTTTTGAAAATTATTGTATTCACAATGGAGGGCGAAATATTCCTGTGAAAGCGTGTTTGCATCGTTGTTTTTCCCAGGAAGTCGCTGCAAAAATTCGCACCCAGCACGTTTTGGGCAGATTCGCTACCGATACAACTACAAAAAGAAAATGATTGCGAAATCCGCACAGGGGTGAGCAAAAAGACAAGCCAAGATTATTGCCGCATTTCGAGACACCTTCCCAACCGCAAGAAGTGGATGACCAACTATACCTGGCAGTGAAAGTGGTTGTGTGTAAGTTGTCCGCTTTACTGAAAATGCAACCTCCACTAAATCCGATGGTATACATGTAGGCCAACAAGATTCTTCCTCCTGAGGTAGAAGGTTAAATGGAACCTGTGGCATTGCCTGACTTTTTTGACGCAAACTGTTGCGACAGTGAATTTCCTATGTGGAAGCACCTTTTTAAGTGAAATAATTACAGGTGGAAGTACAGACAATGGGGTGCTCTTTGGAGCAGAAACTTTTACAAGTTTTCCTTTTCCTTCCGTTTCACACCACAGCTTCTTGGAGGAAGGTCAAGGCCGTCCATTGGAAGGAAAAAAAGAGGGCATCGCCATTCATATATTTTTTTTGCTCATTCTTTCCTTTTAATTTATGGTAAACACGAATACACTTTTCATTTTGCGGAAGGTTTGCGAATTGATTCTGCGCATGTCGGCTTTTAAAGAAACAAAAAAATGGTGTTACGTGTCTGGAAGGAAGCTGAGTTGACCATAAAATGAGGCTGGAACGTTGCCGAACGAGCCCTATTTGGCAGTGTCCAGAATGGCTTGCTGCCGCTTCCTGGACGGTTATGCACGAACGGATGATTCTTTTTATGCTGCTTAAGGATGGCTATAAATTCCGGGCATTGTTATTATCGTAATTCATGAAAGGGTGTTGAGTACAGACGAGGGGAATGTCCTCGGATAGTGTACTGTACTGTACAGACGACTATAGCTCATTAGTTGTGCTATTGACCTACATGTAGCTTCCTTTTTTAATCCAATTTTATCTTCAGATTAACAAAAATATAGTGAGAATAATGCAAGCGAGATGCATGTTTGCAGATTGTGTTTACTAAGTGCAGTTTATGCATTTACAGTGCACCAGACAATCCGATAAGGAAATGTAATTAAACCAACTTAACCGACTTAGCCTGTGAAAAATTTAACAGCTTATTCAAGACTCCAGAAGTGAAAAGCTTAAATCAAGCTTACATCCTTCCAGACCACACCAATGCAATGCTCTGAAAATTTTGCTCTAATTTTAATAGAGTCTACTATGATTTCTTTTCAAAAAAATTTATGTCTCTATACAGTCAGTAATTAATTAATTTTTAGGATAAATAAGATTTAATGTCTGCCCTCACTTTCATTTACCGCATAATTTTAACTACAAATTCGCAGGACTAAATGAATGTGAAATTGACATAATACTCTACTATAGATTTCAACAAAATGTGTATCAAGTGGATTAAATAATTTTTATTGCCAATATGAGGCAAATATTTAATATTTTCTACCCTCACTTTCATTTACGACATAATTTTAACTACAAATTCACAGGACTGAATAAATGTGAAATTTTTGTCTAATTTGGCATTATATTCCATCAGTAGTAAACAACAGGTTTTCCTCCAACAATGGAACCTGTAAATATTATTATTATAGCAAGCTGTAATCAAAATACATTGTGGCACTTCAAACACCGGTGTAATATAACCCTGCTGAAAAGTGAGCCCTGTAAAAAAAAAGAGGCTGCGTTAACAATCCCCCCCAACACAATGACTAGAGAAACTTTTTCTTTCACCAACTACCTCAATTACAGTATCAACTAAACCAAAAGCCTTTTTTTTCCAAGTTACGTGTGCTTCTGATTGAATCGTTTCTAACTCGAAGGGGGCCCACCCAAGGTGTCCTCCAGGGCGTATAGGACACTGTCCATTCGATGCCAATATATTCTTCACACATTCAATCCACACCCTCCTTCCTTTCTCTCCCTGGGGCCATTTTTTCTAATATTAGCCAATATATTTTTTTTGTTTGGCTGGCTTGGTCACAGTTGTGTCTCTGACTTGAGGCTGGCCACTCTTGTAAAGTGGCCAGCCTCGGTCGGTTTTTTGGGCATGAGGGGGAGTTGGTGTGCCTCGGAAGAAGATGGAAAACGAACCACCATCACCGGAGCCTGGCACACTTCCCCACTTTCTCTTTCCTCATACGACCATCCTTCGCCCTTGCTCTTCCTTCTTCATTCGCCTTATACAAAAAAAAAATTTAACCGCCATCAGTTTATCTCCTCCCAGTTCTGAGCAGAAAAAAATACAATTGCATATGTGTACTAAAATGCTAAAATAATTACTTCAGCATGACTTTTTCAAGGACAATTTAGAGAGCTGGGGACACTTCTTTTTCTTTAGGGTTTATAGACGCAGGAGGTTTGAAGTTATGGAGAAAGTTGGGGGATTATTTTCAGAACGGTACATGATGTGCATTCTCGCTCTTTTGAATTTTGAAAAAAATAAAAATGACAAAAATTGATGTCATTTGATGACGTTTCTTCAATTTTGGAGCGATTGTTTGGCGTGTGGCAAGTTGCGGCGATGTCCGTGCGGGTTACAGGGCCTGCCAGAATGTGGTCGAAATATTTTTTGGGAAATTGTCTGACAGTTTTGGTTACCCCCCCCCTCCGAATTTCGCAATTCCTTCCACCAACAACAATGCGGAGTATGTCTGAAAACTTATTTTTAAAATGTCACGTTTGCAAAAAAAAAAAACTCAAGAATGAACAAATCTACTACGATTTGAAGTCATTTCCAGTTGCTTTCCAAGAGTTACTTTTATAGATTATATTATGAAATATTAGCTTGTTCAGTAACATTCAAAATTGAGTGGCAGTAATTTTTAGACATTGCAATAATTGATCTGTTTCATTTATTAGTTATACCGATATAGTATTTTATTGCAAGACCTTCATGCCAATTACATGTTAGCAACTGCTATTTTTAATAACTACAAAAAAGTGGTCGTTACAAATTAGCTGAATTATAATCTGAGTGCTGCAAAAGTCAGTAACTAATCTGATTTTTAGTTTAAAATATTTTAAAAAAATCCTCCAGGCTCCAACCATATTATTTTTTCCTACCCTTCTGGATTTAGGTTCTTGACTTCTTGTTCATTGAGCATATTCCGTTAGATCATGTAACCCTTTCTGATATTCATAGATCGGACGTAACCTAGCTTGCCATAAGAGCACATCCTGGACATTGTGAAAAAGGAAGGGCAAAAAGCAGCGACTTCATGAACTTTAAAGTTATTTTTATAGCGATAAAATCAGCTGGAAAAATCCTTCTAGTATAAGTGTCTAAAAATGCAGAAGTCGGGCAGGATATGCTCACATTTTTTTGGGGCCAAATACAGTTAAGTTACTGGTGCAGAATAATGGTGCGTTATGGACGTGCTGATTATGATGAAAATTTTAGCAAGGAAAATCAAGGTCGCTCAAAGATGTGACCGGGAAATCAACTCGGAGAGATGCTGATATTTTAAGAACCATTTGAATCGCACTAGTAGTGGCGTGTGACCGGTTGTACCAACCGATTTTAACGCGCTTTACATTTTTAAATGAAGTATTATTTTAAAGAGAAGAAGTGGCTAAAAGGCGCTAATCTCAAAATCTTCCTGTCTAATGGAGAATAGGGCCTGATTGTTCTTTTTAATTAGCAAAGTTCCCATTCTGTACCCATTGTGCATGCAGCTTTAATTGGTTAATTACATTCGGTTAAGTGATGATGCGTGAAACTGTACTTGTCAGTTATTTACATAACAAAGTACTTGATCGTGTATGCGTGCATATGCTGAGCAAGTTTTTATCAGATATAATTACGGGCTCAATTTTGTTTGTAGCGTTTTGACAGCCTGAATTTAATTAATAAAATTATTAATTGATTGGTAAACAATCAGCACCTAAGAAATATTTACGTCAACGTCTACATTATTTTAACGTCAGTATATATGCTGAAAACTAATAATATTTGTCACAATTTTATTATTTGGTGCCATACAATTGGCTCAGATTATGGAATATATCTTTTGATAAAATTGCATGGTCTGTGCGAAAGATGCGCACTTCCTCGGGTTTCTAATACGAAATTGCTCTAGTTGATTTTGGCGATTGTGGGCTCATTACTGTGATATTAGCTTGTTACATTTTACACGCTAATGATAGGGTTCAACCTGGATTCTTTATAACCATTTATTTTCTTTATAACATTTATTTGGTTATTTTTACAACTTCTGCTTAATCTCAATTTTGTTTTCAACTTGGCATTACACACGTGAAAGTTTTTACCTGCCTTCGACTACTGTTTGGACAGCAGCCCATTAACCACGAAAATTTATGCAAGCAACTCTCCTGACTTGCTGGCAACAACAGCACTGTTCAGTCGGAAACTTTTGCATGCCATAACATCGCAAACCGTTTAGCATATTGCAACGTTAATTCTATTGCCACAGGGAACAACGCACTGCCAAAAAAAAAATCCTCGCCTTATTTAGTAGACAGTATATCCTGTGCTAAAATGCAAAGTAATAGAAAGTGTCTATTGGACTCCTGGTTCATAAACACGTTTCTGAACCGCCCTATTGTGACAGATAGTTGGCATCATCACTCTGCTTATTCTTGTAGTATTGAGGGTACAAAGTCTATTGGCGGCAAAGTCTTCTAATGGCACAATCCAAATCTAAACGATCCGTCTGACACGTATGTGGTACAATGCACTTATGACACGTCTTCTTTTTTTCTTTCCAGAACGAACCTCCGCCGACGAGAAAAGCACGACTCGACCTCTTGGGGTGAGTAGCACACCGATTTATAAAAGGCGTTATTTTCACCCTCCCTAAAAATGTGACCCTTACTTTTGTTTTAAAAATTGTGACCTGAGAGTTGTGCCTCCCGGAAAAATTTTCTCTGGAAAATTTGCATACACTTTGCCCATTTTCTAATATTAACTAGCTCTGTTGCATCAGATTACTATAAACGTCCGGTCGCTATTTTTACTACGATTTACGCACCTAAACGCGCCTAAGAGAGAGAGAAGGAAAAGCTGGATACAAAATGAAGCGGCAGCATCCAAAGAGGGCCCTTTCTCCAAAGGAGGCGAGGCCTAAGCACCTTCGGAGATTTTCGCAGGTGGGCAGTGTCAGTGAACTGTTGAGCCCATTGTTGGCCAGACAGAAGCTTGAGGAGCCCTCGGAGTCTGGGAAAGTAAAGTGCCCGCGGTGTGTGTGTGTGTACGAGGTGGACCACAAAAACCGAAATGAAATTGAAACCTATTTTAGCCCCCTATAGAGGAGTATAGTGTTAGTTCATATGCATATGAGGAACTTAAAAGGGTGTGTGCCACTTGGTGTCCCACACCCAGCAGATTCCGCATTGTTGCCAAAATAATCAGGGCATCGGTGTCAGCGGGTCAATGTTATGGGACGTACCAATTGAGGATTTAGCATGGTGTCTAGAAAGTTGGACGCAAGACGATGCTAAAAATGGTTCCTAATTTATTACTAGGCTAATCTAATGTGCAAAAAAATATCCCTTTCATCCAACATCAATAACATTGCAGCATGTAACTTCAATTACTTTTTGAAGAATCAGGTCAAATGCATGGTACGAACATGTCACAAAAAATAGAGAAGCTGTTACATTGTATCTACCGGAAAAATCCAATGTTGTAACCACTATTGTTGCCCCAAGGTAGAGCGAGTAATCACACAAGTTGCTGATTGGGAAGCTTCTTTCAAGAAACGGTGAGTGCCCTTGAAAGTGAAAGGGAAGACGACGAGAGAAAAACTTTCTTGTTTTTGAGACGTCTGGTTTTTTAGCACTTTTTTATAGTCGCCTGTAGCACACGCTCCCATTTTTTTCACGGAAAAATTTGGTGCAAGCCGCAAAATGGTGGCATTTTTGGCGTCTTATTCTCAAGCCAGGGCCAAAAATGCCATGTGGCTAGGCCCAGCTAGTTTTCACTCTCTTCCTAAGGGTCATCCGTTGGCCTCATGGCCCCAAATGGTGAGAGGCAGTCCAAGGCAACGGGGTGAAGGTGAAAGGTCAATCGAAGGGTCGCACAGCTGGGACTGGTCAGTTCTGCAGGTGAAAATGGCCGCCGGGATTATGACTCGCTGGCTACCGATGAACACAAGAACTTCTCGTGGCCTACCCTTGGAGAAAGTTGGACTGTACAACAAATAATAATGCAACGTTTTGGATGAGAGAGAAGATGGGACTGAAAGCGGATAAGTGTGTGTACACGGTGAAGATGAAACTGAAACAACACGAGTCTTTGACCCCATGACGACGCTCGTGACTATTGGGTTGGAGGGAGGCGACTTCTTTGTCCTTTTATACTGTATATTGAAAAAACTGTTTCACTTGACATTTGGCTGTGAATAATTCCACAATGGACTCGTAGTTGATGAGTAGTTAAATAATCCAACGAGACAATTGTCGACATGTAAAAAGTGAATCATTTAAAATGCATTTTTTCGTGCAGGAATGAGATGAATCTTTTCGTGTGCACTGTGGTGTTATTACAATGTTGTAGTTGCAGGTTTGTACTCGTGGAAAGATGATAGCGGATCGCTGTTTTTTTCGCCGGAATCCATTGTGCAAAAAGATGCGTGGAAAGCTGCTAAAATGCAATTTATTGTAAGGGGGGAAAGTGAAGAGTGAAATAATTAGCAAGGGAAAAAGAGAGGAAAACATAGTGAAACTTACGGAATCTGAAATTAGGTAAACATTGCGGGGGTCCCGGCTTTTTTAATTAGTTTAAAATTGCTGGTATGCAATTACGTGTACAGGGTGGTGCACAAATTGAATTAGTTGTGAATTCCTAGAAGCAACTTCAGTGAATGCGGCGGGGTTAGGCATTTTTGCCCATTTGAATTTTTGTTTGCTCAAAATCTCCGTGTTCTAGACGTGGAAGTTATGACTATATTAGGGGTGGCTATTGTTGGGGTTTCTATGCGATGACCAAGCTGCACGTACGGAAGGCAGACTCCCCCAAGTGAGGACCCTGCAGAGAATGAGTCAAAAGTCAGGGGGTGGGCTACATTCGCACTGAATGGAGTCGTGACAGACAAGTCATCACTCGGTTCAGATACAAAAATATCCCCGTATAGACTACATTGAAACCTGTCGTAATGAACTTGTTGCACCAGTTTAAAACCTAGTAATTAAACAGATGTTATTTGAAGATGGCAGCAATATTAGTAAATATTTAATCTGTTTAATATCAGATGCCTAAAGTGACTAGTTGGTGAAACTGGCCGTAAAACGAGTATGTGGGACATACAAGCATCGTTTAGTAACCCGACACGTCATCATTCTACCTACCTACCTACTTGTGTCTGCTGAGCTGATGTAAACCAAGTTGTTATTTCATTACGTCAAATATGTACTGTAATTTATATATTTAAAACATTTAAGGATAATATTTTAGGTTCTCTCTCAAACAGATTTTTCCTAATTATTTAATTCTTAAGCATGACACAATAATGCCATTCATGATGTATATTGTTCACATTCCACTACCTTTAGGGCAGTGGATATTGATTATTTATCTATTGAATTATTTATTTATTTATTGTTTCTTTGTTTAATGTCACTTAATCCTGTGTGCTGCTTTGACTTTCTGTTACCGTACACCAATTAATTAGTATGACCTTTATTGTCGACTTCCCCTTTTATTATAAAAGATTGGATGGATATGATGTCTTTTTGTTACAGGCAGTGCCATCATCATCATCATTGTTGTAGTTACCTTGTCAAATAATGCGCGACCTAGTTATATCCTGGACAGCAATAATTACAAGCCAGAAAACAGTCATATCCTTCCAAAAAAAGACCCTGTCTACACGGAAGAAAATGCAATTTCCTTCTCCAAAAAATAAAAAAAATAAAAAAACGAGAGGTGAACTCTCGGCCCTTTTGCATGGCCATTGTCCTCTTATCTCTATTCCGGAGCCAGGGAGAGAGAAACATCCTGAAAAACAACCGGCGGAGAAGAACAAAACGAATATTTCCGGTCGTGCGCACCCTTCTCTCCTTGCTGTGCTCTCAACTCCTTTTCTTGTTCAGAGGAAGTGACGAGAGCATTTAGAGAACATACAGAGTCTGCCATGAGCTGTCAGCCAATGGGCGTGGACCAAGTTGGCTGGGGTTGACAATGACACTGCATAAACAGAACCGCATAACGGTAGTTCCACTTGACACAGAACCTTCCTTCCAGAAGGATGAGCCCTGAATATGGCAACACACACGGCAAGGGGCAGCATTCCAGGGGGTTGAGCTTATATACACCCAAGAGATAAAAAGAGCGATCCTCCCACCGGAATCACTCCATCAGCAAACTAAAGTGACCACACTCTCATAAAAGGAGGATCATGACTTTTCCCGAGTGCGGTGCGGCTAATGCGATAATGCGGTTGCAAGCTGGCCGGTTCAAAATAATGCCCGAGATATGGCCATCCCGTTCTAAGTAGGTCTGACCTGCAGGGGTGTGGAGGGGCCCCGGTTTTAATCTAACACAATATGTGTCAAGTGACATGAACAGAGTGGTCCGATTCAGCTGTGGAACCTACATTTATAACATCAAAAATTATTGCTGCTATTTATTTTAATTATTATTATTATTATTATTATTATTATTATTATTATTATTATTATTATACTTTCGTTTTGATTCACTGCTAGCAGCAGAACCCTTTCTTCGCTCAGACAAATAATAATATTGTGGAGATACGGATTTATGCCATGGTAACCAAACCTGGACAAGCAAGTAAGAAAGCAAACGAGCAAACAAACACACTGTGCCTTTTATAATAATAGAGCATTTATCTATTTATTCTGCTTTAATTTTTATTCAGTTATTTAATACTAGTATAGTTATTCCCTTTAATTATTCTATTTATTTATTCTTTAATTTTGCCTAATTTATATTATTTTGGCTTATTATTTACTTTATATATTTGTATATTTTTGTTTTATTTTGTTCTATTTCATTTATGTAAATTTTATGCTTAAAATTATTTTATACAGTGTCTTTATTATTTCAGTATTATTTGTTTATTATAGTCAGTATTATTTATTAATTATAGTCAGTATTATTTATTATAGTCAGTATTATTAATTAATTATAGTCAGTATTATTTATTTATTAAATGTCCCCCCAAAAGAGCTCCGATTTACTACGGGGTAATGAAAATAAATAAATAAATAAATAAATAAATAAATAAATAAATACATAACATACATACATACATACATAAATAAATATTATTTCTTTCTTTCTTTATTTATTGAAAGAGGCAGGTGTGTAAAGTTCAAATAATTTTTGTCCTGTAGGCCTACTAAGGCCAGACCAACCAACTTTTATGGATATTCACATAGACATAATATGTGAGTATGTGTGTGTGTGTGTGGATTAATTTTTAGTAGACTATTGCACTTTCTACATTACTCACTGCAATTTAATCTTGAGTGAAGCAATATTTTTGACATGGTATTTCCTGAAAGTAACTGTTCAATATGCAGAGTGTTCGTATACAAAAAAAAATAACTAAAACGGCCACCTCAATTGGAACACGGTGTGTGCATTGTGGACGTGTTTTCATGCCATCTAATTATCGGATATGAAAAAAAAGAAGGGCTACACACCTGTTCTGTCATGTAAGGGAACTATGCCAGAAAACAGTGGTTGCCATGCCGAGGTATTGGGGTTAAGGCAAGGTGCGCACATCCTCATAGGTCCGATCATACGTAACGAATAACAAAACCTGCATTGTTTAGAAAATGGCAGCCCAACGACAGAGATTTATCAAACCTTCTCCCCCACTTCAATTCACTAGCCTTACTAATTGTAATTAATCTTTGTCGGGACCGATCTGGCAATCAAACCTTTGTGAAAGTGGACGTGGCAGGACGGGGTGTTTCAAAAAGGAGAAGCCACCAAGAGCCTCAGGGGTTATGAGGCTCCCAAATAAATAAAAAAAACTCTTATCAGCTTCAACCCACCTGCTTGATTTTTTTTTTTTTTTTTGGTCAGGTGAGTTAGCTTGCACCCGATGGCAACAAAAAAGGTGGACACCTCCGTGAAATAAGCTTCTTGCATCAATAGCCTACTGACCCATTCATTCCTAAACGGCGCTTCCAGGCATGTGTGGCCACGCCCTGGCTTTATATGCAAAAAAAAATGTGTGTGGGAAAGCAATGCAAGGTTGTGCCAAAATGTTTTCACCCTGACGGATCCTTTTATTTCCTGCTTCTTTAGTGGGGCTGGTGAGCTTTAATTGTTGGAGAGCGACTAATTAATACTGTTGGGCTAATTTCAAGAGCAAGTGTTTTGCAAGGGTTTCGTTGTATATTGTCGATGCGATGTGGGGTAATAATAATGCAGTGTACGGGACTGGGGAAACTTTTAATGAAAATTCATGTGTTTGCGACAATGTGGTCCAAGCTCTTTCACATAAATAGGCTGATTTCAAATCGAGGACATCTTGCGAAAGAGTTACGTAGTTGTGTGCAATTTTGAAATTTCCTAGAAAAATATATTATTAACAACTCAGCCAATTTTGAAAATAAAAATCATTAACCTCGATATTTAAGAAATGAACTAAGCAATAGCTACATATGATTTTTACAATCATCTGGATTTTAATTATTAATAATTAATGTTTTTTTTGCTTTTTATGATGTTCACGATTTTTCTTACAAAATTTACATTGCCAACCTTTTTACAGTTTAAAATCAATATTTATGCTGTAAAAGCTGTAAATGTAAATTTTGTACAGTCATAAAAATAGTTCCTTGCAAGTAATCATCAATTTTAAAATGATATCATATCGCTATATACTTTGCCGTAAAAATTCAGTTAGGGAATTTCTATACAAAAGTCATGTCTGCTTCATATTAATGTAATGATTGCAATCCATCAGAAATATTTCAACGAATCTGATCAAGGTTAATTCATTTAAAAATAAATTCAGGGTCGCATTTTCGTCCCACTGCTACACACTGCTAAGTTAGCAGTAGCTATCAGTGGAACGGAAATTCCACCCTCAGTGTCACTCACAATATTATGACTAACTCTTTTACAGTATGACTTTTGATTATCATTTATATTTTCTATAAAATATTACAACACTCTAACATTTTATCCACAGTCTTCCATGAACGGAACGACAATGACCCTGAAAAATCCAGTTTGCAAAGCAGAAAAAAATTTTTGAAGCAATCCCCTGGCAAAAATTCTGGCAGACAGAGTGGTGACTCCCTATGTCGTAACCGTAGCCAAAGCACGCAACGGACTCAATTACTCCAAGTGAGGGTAAAAAAGAAGCTCACCTGATTTTTAAATGAGAAAAAAAATCAGTGAAAGCTTTCTCCCCCCACCTCGTAACGTGTCTTTTAGCTGGTATTTCCACCTTCCGTTTCTTCTAGACACGATTTTGTGGGGCTTGTACCTAGTTCAAATAAGGATAAATGTACTTGAGGGGAAGGAAATAAGGACTAGTCAAGGTGGTAGTGTCGCATCCGTTCGGTTCCGGAGACGCCAACTTACATTGTGGGTCCAAAAATAGCATGTGCAGGTGGAAGGCCTGGATTCTTCCTTGTGTGTATTCTTCAGGAATGGGGACAGGAACCCTTGTCGAAGGGGGGGATTGGAGAGAGAAAGAAGGAGAGAAAGAAAGAAAGAAAAAAAAGAATAAAATAGTAATATGGAGGACGATGGGTACAAGGACACGTATGGTCCATTGGTGTAAGGAGTTCAGAAGGTCACATATTTGCGATGAGATTCATTGTGTCACTGATGAGTAATGTCATGTGAGATATACATTTTTGGTGCAATTATTTGTATTGGCAGCGAATAGCCAAAAAAAAGTAACTGATGAAAAATAAGCTGGTTATAGAACCAAATTATTGATTCAATTGGATCATCCCGTAAAAGTGTAAATATTGGCATTTTAAGCAAACAGAAATCGATTATTTTAAAATAATATTGCCTACAGTTTGTTGGATGACGGTAATTATTTCGTTACATCATTTAGTTAATTCCTGTTACATATCTCACTCTAATGTGAAATAATGCTGCACACAATTTTATTCATTAATTTTATTTCAAGTGCTATTCATTTGCAAGTTATACGTAATAAATATTACAATCATATTAGATAATTTTACACATAATAAACTCTAATGAATTATGCTGAATATTACACTGAAATTATATTAATCAGTTCTGTTCTATCCTCCCCAAAGGTAACCCAGCCCTCAAGGGTAATAAAATAATATGATGTAGCCTAACTAGCTTTTCATATATATAAAAAATCGACTCTATTCACAGCATACCATGATCACATTTGGGGGGAAAAAATAGGTCCACTATCTCACGACCAACTATTTTTTTTTTCAAATCCGAGCACTTCATACTTGTTACACCGTGTGACACAACCATTACACATTTTACGCCGGTATCATTTTTTTTTTCTCTCTCTTTGCTACGTTCCCGTGGATTTGACGCTATCCGGGTGAAATCGAGCAGAAAAGCTCAAACAAAGGAAGCTCCTTCCGAGGTTCCGTCATGTAACTTGTATGGTGTCGAGGGGAGGGTAATCCTCTCCATTCGGGAACAATCACGTCTTTCGCCTTTAGTGCTACATTTACTCTCACGCCCTCGATTTTTTTTTATTGAAAAAAAAAAACGTCCAGAGGATTCTAACTGAACTTTTCGTTACGCAAAAATGAGATACCGATTTTTTTTTCAATATTGGTCAAATCCACGATCTTATAATTATTCATTACTCAAGTATCATGAGCGTCCATATAAGTACGAGTGTTATTATTATTCATCTAGTTGCATGTGGTAATTAACGTTTAGTTGTTATTTACTAAATATGATAACAAAATTCTAACGTCCTTGATAATGTTTGTAAACATATTGACATACACACATAGTGTAATTACAATTAATTGTAATTGAAAGAATTGACAATTCGGCTGAGATGTAATTTTAAAAAACAGATAAAACGATTTGTTATTTACAGTCTCGGGTTTTTAAGGCGGATTTGAGGAGTATTTCACATGTTGTGACGTTATAAAATAATTACTAAATTTCGTTTTTTTATTGGGGGGGGGGGTGAGGTTGAACAGGAGAAATGGAGTATGAACAATGGAAGTTCACGATTTTCACTCGCTTTCGGTTACAATCAAAGGGAGTCAATATAACAATGAAGTTTCCCGCCCGTTCGCATAGTTCCAGCCTGAACTTCCAGATGTCAGAGAAAGCTGACAACACACTCAGTTGGGCAGTTGGCTCACAGATGTCTGCACGTCGCAGATGGCTCATTACCTGTATAAGGAAATGTCCGTTAAAGAAAAATTGGCCATAAGATGTATCCAACCATGAATGAATCTTCTTCCGGCAGTGACCAGGAAAAAGACACATGTTTCGTCAGTGACGCAAATCAAGTTATTAATTATTAAGTAAATGACAGAATGCGTCAGTGATGATCTAAAAATAGGAAATTCTATGACATAGTCGGATGATGCTTTTGGTATATAGATCATCATTCATCATAGACACATTTCATATATGCCACTTGGGATGAATATGATTCATGACGGTTTTACACCACAATGATTATCCTATTGCGACAATATATTTACCCTTCAGCTACCCTTGAAAAGTCCTCTCACTCTCGCTTTCCTTGCGACTATTTCTGAGCGAAAGTTGTAAACAATGTAGAGCATAAATCTGGACGCTTCTGAAGATTTCAGTTCAATGTTTTCCTGCTTTGTCACACAGACAGGTCGCGACACATTTTTCAGTCATGGTAAGTCTGTCAACTCTTGACATTTTATTAATGTATTTTGACCACAGCTTTGACGCAGACCGCTCTTCCGCTCTTGCAATATAATTAAAAAGAACAGTTGCGGTATGGTGGTGTACCACATTTATGCCCGGAAGGAAGTACAATGATAGATACACCTGCTTTTGGCTCACATGTCGCAACTACTATCGGTTTGTGAACATTTAGAGTCGTCGTCCTTGATACCGAAAAGTTCATGAAACGTGATTCTTAATAAGTATTAGATCTTCTGCAGTTTATTGATACTTTAACTACATGTTGTATGACATGTAGTGCTTGATGAAGCTGCTTGTAGCATTAATTTTAGCAGTTATTAGGTACTAATATTAGTCCATTATTGGTGTGTTTAACCTACATTAAATGGTCATACCAGTTACGTCACCTGATGACTCATGATCTCATGGGATGAACTGGATCAGAATTTGTAACGAGTTGTAATGTCACCTGCATATCCGTTGACACATCCAGGACTCGACCTGATTCAACTGGTTTTCTCACTTTCACCCTGAAAAACAGTCTTTCCTGCTGTTGTTGCTGTCCATCATCATCATGTCCTATGCACCATCATCGGGTGCATTTCAAGACCCTCCTGTTGCGCCAGTGTTGCAAGGAGGATTTCAGCCCAACGATCCAGTGGATTTGAGGCAGCGGAATCTGCTGAACGAACCTTCAGACGCGTCTGAACCTCTGAAACCAATCAACGCCGGGAACCTGCCACTTGAAACTGGGTCTCAGGCTCAGACTTACATATTTTTTCCGCCATATCAGCCATCAGCACATGCCAGGGTTTTGTACTGATTTGGCTTGGGTCTGATTCCATTTTATTACAGACTAAAATTTGTAACAATTTATTCAGGGGGTGTAATGATTGAGCTTACATCCGCTTTACGGTGCAATATTATTTCAAACAAAATAAAAATTTATTTTATTATTTCTTATTTGAAAAATTGTCTAAATGAGACTGTTCCTCACACAATATATTTTTCTTTATTAGTGTAGTAATTTTAAGTAATTGTATATGTAACAGTTAGGTGGAAACTTTAGATTATATTACAGATTTGAAAGCTCGATTTCTGCTTTTATGTATTTTTCGCTTAAAATGCAGGGAATTTGAGAATATTGTTTGTTCTTACAACTTGACTACAAATCGGCTCAATATAATTACAGACAAAATTTGAAAAAAATAGTCATTTAAAATGAGATTATTCCTGATGGGTTTTTCCAAATTCAGGAAGTATTTTCTATTAAATAATCGAGTACACGCACTTTCAGTTTGTGACAAGGCTATAGGTGCACATGCGGTTGTAATTATGCTGGAAAATCCTTCGGAATACGGATGGTCATAAAACAATCATTACTTTTTCCCACCCAGGGTAACTTACCCTTGACGTAACACCATGCGAAAAAAAAACAACTCCGGAACAAGCCGGTTGACAAAATCTCCAATGCAAAGCAAGTCAATCCAAGGAAAACCGAGTAGAAATTCAGGTTTTTCAAAGCGTTTGATCCACTTTGCCTCCTTAAATGGCGCTGACCTAATGCAAAACGGTGGTAAAATCGCCTTAATTATTTTTTGCATGACGCACCATCTGGAATAGACATATCTAGTTCTACTCCTCCATTTTTCTAAACTCCCAACAAACCAGCAACCTGCTAGTGGACACCACCCCCTTTTTTCAGTGTGTGACGTCGATGGTGGTTGGGTGGGTAAAGTTGTGGGGGAGATGTTGGTAGTTGTGGGAGGGAGAGGGGGGGGGGGGTGAGAATATTTGCCTTGCACGGCATCAGTGTGGTCAGAATCGTAGTGCTCATAGAGAGGAATAATATTGAGCTCCACCAGCTTGATAGTCATCAAGAGAGTGTACCGTTTGATGCTTCAGGACATCTTCTAAAATGTGGTCGTGGACAGTGGTAAGTACAGGGTGATGTATAACATGACTATTGCTAAGAGGCATTCAATAGACGCAACCTAATAGCTACAAGTTAGTACAGGACTAGCAGCGAAGGGTGTTCTTCGCACAGCCTGTTTCCATGGTAAAGTAGGCTAAGCCAGGATTATTGCTGATTACTGCAGACCGGAAATTTCCTAAATTGTAGTAATTTAGACTCAACAAAAGTGTCGTTCTCGGACTTTTCCCTCAGAGGCACTATCAGTGTGCCAAGTTTCAGTACTCTCAGTAGTCCGGAAGTGGGTTAGGTAGCCCGGACATACAAACTTTTTGATTTATTATGTAAGGTTGTCAATAGTATATAGTTGGTATGGCTTACTTCAGAAAGACTGTTGTTCTCTCAGTTGTTTGCAGCTCTAAACCAATTACATTAATCACGTGATCAACGTATGTGCCGCAGCTATTATGAGTTGTTGTTATTAATTGAGGCTGCTCAACCTCACGTTGCAAGTGAAGGTCACCAAGGCAAGACTTTATATGATTTACAATGCTGCAATATTCAGGAACAAAAACCTTCCGTATACGATGTCACGTACTCGGGGGTCAACTAGGAAAGAATGGACGGAATCAGAATGCGAGCCACATTCATACCCTTCAGGTATTGCGATAACGGAAGCCTAAAGGATGGCAATAAGAACCCTTTCATTAGCCACTGCCGGCTGACCGCGGCTGACCTTCTGTGGGTCACGTCGCATCTTCTGAGAGCCCAGAGGGAGGCTCAAGTACGGTAATCCTCAGGCGGTGTGTCTTGTGTGTCTGTGCTTCCCGCCACGGTGTCTTGCGCTTCTGAAGACTGTGGAATGCAGCAGGTCAGTGCTGTCCAAAAATATCACTGGGAAACAATATTGGTGTGTCTCAAGGGAAATGATCATTTTTGAGCATTCCTCCATGGTCAATAAATAAATAAAATAAAATAACATAGTCTGATAGTTGCGTAACTTGTTGAATAATAACTCATATCATAATTATCATTTGAACACTACTCTTCCGGGGCGGCATAGAAATTAAAATCAGGGTGCAAAAATATTAATTCGTTTTCACTTTTTTAATGCGATATGTAGGTTGAGAGGATGTTAGGGTTTTATATGCGGAACGGAACCGGGCTCGACCAAAAAAAAAACACTTTCCGTCTCATTGACAGATACGCTGCCAATTTGCTTCCGACCGGTTTTCCGCAAACTTTTTATCTTCCTTCCTTTTGTTGACTGCAGCCGATTAGATTAGCAGATTCTTAAAATGTTTCATTAACCTTGCAGAAACAGCATGCAGTTATCGACTTTAATTAGAGTCAGTCAATAATAATTATTGTTTCAGTATTGCAGCTTTTTTCACATTAACCCCATTAAAAGTTTAATTAATAAACTTCAACAAATAATTAACTAATAAACTGTAACCAATCATTAATAAATAAGCATTAATTGATGAATTAATGAATAAGTAGGCTTAATTGATAAGTTAATAATTAGCAAGCTGCTACGTTCAGTAGTATTAGAAGCTACACTGCATGATACAAGTAATATGAGTTGCAAATTGTAATAAATGCATTTTGTAGAATGCAAATTTTTTTGTTAAACTATAGTGACCTTCAGTAGTCGGTAAGTCGAAGTGTCACGCTAATTGTCTTATGCTACATTTTAATTTCTATTTTAATTTAATCTTCCCTAGTGAACTTTATAAACTCATTTTTTGAATTGTTAAGATGAGATTTTTCAACTTTCTTGTGGAAAAGGTGGAAATTGTGTGAATGGGCTCACAAAATGCAGGCCTTGAACGAATTATTCTAAGCTAAAAAATACCGTAGCCTATACTGTTGGTATGTAACTTAATTATACAGTATGTTGTACCAACCTGAACGTTGTTTTACAGATATTCGTCACTCTGATCGTGTGTGTGTCAGTAGCCAAGAGCGTCCCTACTGACAGAGTCAAAAGGGACTCGACAGACTGGAATAATGATGGATCGCGCAGAAGAGGACATTACCACAGTTACCACGATTACGATATCGAGGTTAGTCAAACTGAGTTTAATTGCTGACATGATTTTAAGGCGTATAATATTATTCCAGCCTCTTCGTTTCCGAGGCGGAGAACCTTCCAGTCGTCACCTGGGTGGGAGACCAGAAGAGGAAAACGAAGACTCGTCAATTACATTCCCAGACGACGAGCAAGGAGATGTACTTCCGATAGTACCCAGGTACTTGACACCCAAGGCAGACGAATGCGGACCTGTTTGTGGCAAAGGAGCCGAATTCTGCGAGCAGGACGAGGCCTATCCATCGTACGTTCATTTACAAGGGTGAAGACACATGATGATTTGAGGCTCATTGTTTGTTTCCTATTGCAGTGAGTACCTGACCCGAGTGCTGAAGAAATTCAGCCCTAGAGAGTTCAGAGAAGTTTATGGAGACGACAACTTCACTTATGTTGTAAGTAGGATCAGCGAGTTTTAAAGTCTAAACAATATCACATTATGCACAGAGATATTACGTTATGACGGGTTGCTTTTACAAGGATTTTACCTTATTTTATGCTAAATGATGATGATGTAATATTTTGCAGACTGCTGACAAAGTAGGAGAGCGCATCGACTACGTGGATGAAATATCATTATGCGGAACATTAGAGCACACAATATACCCAAAGGTAGCTAAGAACAAGGAAGACAACTGGCTTTTTGTGGTGAATCAAGGTGAATACATCCAGGGCATAAGACTGGAAAAATGCTTGTAAGTATTTTCGTAATTAATTTTTAGTCACAAAAACAGTACAAGTGAAACTACTCTTATCTTCAAGGAATGATGGCAGCCCATGTCAGTTCAACGACGGAGCTCCAGCGGGTCTCAAGACAGTTTGCAGACAGAAGTTTATATACCGTAAACTTTTGGCACTGAATGCTGAAGGAAACACTATCACAGACTCGTTCAGACTTCCGTCATGCTGCGCTTGTTTCGTCAAATCAAAGTTCTTGGTTGAAAATCGAAGGGCAGGATTTTCGCCTAGAAGATTGTGTCCGGTTCCTGGAGATGAGTAAATTAAAGATTTTTGAAACGGACTATAGGAGACAACGACTGATTGTGATCTCACAGCAGGAGGGGGAAAAGATCCTGCTCTCGAGTTGTCGCGAAATTCTGGAGTAGAATTTTGGCGAGTGACTATTTTTGTGATCATTACAGACATAAGTTTGTTGCGTATTTTGTAAATTGCATTTCTTTTCTAAGTGAATAATGTGGTGTTAAAATAGTGCCAGATTATGTCACTAAATTAAGGGAACATTTATGTGTATATTGTGGGAGAGTTTCCCTTGTTTATTATTCAAACCCAGTTATGCCCAGTTTTTTAATTGAAATTAAGTAAATTTCATATTAGGTGTAATCTTAAATGATAACCTTAATAATAATTTGTGTTCATTCAACTAGCCTTCCATTACACACTGTCAGGAACTGAACTCATGCCTGACAATATGAGTGTGTAACAATGTTTAAGCACATGTTTTTAAATGATGAAAATTATGTCAAACATTATTGTCATCGTTATACTCATTTTACAACATTTATATGTGTTAAAATATATGCTTGTTATCCACTAGCGCATTATCATTTTTGTGTAGCGTGAAAATTCAAATGACACGCGTATGGTATAATCATTTTGTGATCAATCTCATTTAGGGAGAAATGCTACGGTTTGTTAGCCAAGTGTGACTATTAGTTGCTGAAGGGAATACCCACTGACTCTATGATCATACAGCATTAATTACGTGGGTTTGGGTGTAGGTGGATTTTACCTAGGTTTTTGCCATGCCCTTGGTACTGAATCACTTTGAATAGATATCATCGCAGCATAGCATCAAACTGAAGCTGTGACTCTTATGCTTGCAAAAATAGAAGATTGTGCACGTAATTTTTAGACACCTTGTGCTGCTTATATCACTGGAATCATTGCAACTTGTCCTAACTTGAGCTAAATGATTTGGAAAAAAATGGAACATGTTGTTCAATATCTAACGCACAAAGGTTAGCAGTTTATAAAAATTACGTAACCTTAATCAACAATCTTTCACCAGAGCTTTTTTCCGGCTTATGAATGTGTAATGATTAGTATTCATATTACATGCTTCCGCTGTGTGTTATGTTCCACTTTCTTTGCAAACCTTCCGAGCGGAATAGTCGCAAATGGTCCAAACGACGTTTAAATGGTATGTTTAGAAGAGTTCGTTTAAGAACTGCAGATGTTTGTGAATTGTAAGGTGGCTAAATGATCTGAAACTGTCCGTTAACACCTTCTCTGAATTCCGGCCTAATTTGGTTAAACATGTGTGTGATAATTGAGGTTAGTGTTTTATCAGTATTCGGGTTATTCCGGATACGGTGGATACTATAGTGACCAGTAAATATTAGTTTCAATAGTGTCATTGCGATAACATTTCCATATTACTGGCAACATCACGGATCATTAGACAGGTTACGTATATATGTGATTCACACATCGAATAATTTAATCCCAGTGATTCATACCATCTGAACCGTGCCATGACAGGTAACAAGTGTATTGTTGCTCCTGTGATCCAAATAATATTATTAGATTTTTTTATTTATATTTAAATTTAATACGTTTGCACGCAGTGCACATGCAGTTATGTAACTAGCAAAATGTTTAAGTAAGTTTACTAGAGTTTTTTTTCGGTATCCGCCAAGGTTGAGTAGGAGTACCCCATTTGGCAGGGTGAATCCCCCGCTTCGTGAGATACCATGTTTTCCATCCAGCTCTAAGATATTCCGCTCACTGGACGGAAGTGAAAAAGACGAGGTCACACGCGATTCCGGCTGGCGACAAGGGCAAACCCCTCGGGTGATTGCAACTGTACACGGTGTAATGGTCGCCTCTGGAAATTCCTCGATATTGGGGTGAGTAGTTCTGCCTTTTTCCCGGAACAATATTTCAAATCCATATAACCTTCGTTTTGTTGACCCAGCACGGAATCGCGGATCATTGACAGCGTGAGTCATAATGTTTGGATCTAAACAATACGACGAAAAGGAGTGTCGATCGATATGGTGATCTGAATCTGATTTTAATCGATCGAAATATTGACATTACGGTGTTAATCATGCTTGCAGTTTTAACATCTATTTATTATTTGTTATTACTGTGCTTTAGTAGTCAAAGTCCGGAGTTTGATTCTTGGATTAGGCTCTCATCTGGGAAGTATTTAAATTTATTTAGCATTTCCACCCTTAGAATTTGCCTTATTTTCCATAATGAACCCCTTTTCTTCCTACAACTAATGAAATTGGTTAAACTTGACTGAAAACAAACTCTTCACTTTGCACCACTTTAATGCCTTTAAAAAAATGCAAAATACACTTGTCTATATTCATTACATGAAACTAATGTACAAAATATTGAAAGTGAACATTTTACGTAGTGTATATGATTTAATATTTATTTTCATAAACTTACCTGTAACACTCGGCTGAGCGCCCTTTTATTGTTCATACAGTGACGTCAGGCTGTAGGGGGGGGNGGGGGGGCATGTTGTAAAAGGGGAGGAGGTGGGTGGGTTGGGGAATATTATCCTTGCACGGCATTGGCGAGGTCAGAATTGAAGTGAACATAGAGTGGAATAGACTTGCAGAAGAATCGGACTCTGTGGTACAGTACATCGAGGTGATGTTGGTGACTCCAAAAGACTGCAAAATGTGGCCATTCTGCTGGACTGTTGTAAGTTACTCATGTGTAATATTGTGATAATGATAATGCCATGCTTTGAAACTTTTGGGCTTGTGTGTATTATTTTTGTGGGGAAATTCCGCTGAAAATGTTATGCTGATTGCTGGTGCGTGCAATATTTTTAGAGGATGATTTATTTGGGTTGATTCCGGACTTTCCCACGTGTTGCTACCTGGTTCAAGGAAGGGTAAAAAAAAATCATGGCTGAACACTTCCAAAATATTTCAACTACTGTGATTGTAGGAGTGCACTTTCCCGCGAACAATTGATTCCGACACAGCTCGCGTCATACACGTATTTAAACATACTGCTGCGGACTCGCAATTAATTAATGCATCGCAACTTTTTTACTCTAAAATTAGTCAACTAACTAAGGCAGCTAAGAAACTGATAAATAATAATAGCCTAATGATTGATAAAACATAATAATACACATGCATTAATAAAATTGGGTTTAGATCTTCGGGTAGTATTTCAGTTGCCGCCTTAATTGTTGCAACTTGTTGAAAATAATGACCCAAAATGTCATAAACAGTACCAGCTACACCTGCTATGGTGCAACCGGCTGCTTTATCAGGCTTGTTTGACTTTATATACTGCACCACTTAGTCTCTTTGTAAAAACTCAGCTTCGCTTCCCTTTCGAATGTCACTCGGCAATACTTTATAGGCCATAAAACCTCGATTGAATATTCAACAAGAGCCAGTACTACAGGTTGTATAGTAAAATTCTAAGAAGTGTTTACACTACTGTATGTACTTCATGCATCAAATCCAATCAATAGACCAGCTCAGATTGCATAACTCCATATTAGTATAGTTTGGGGGTCACAGAATAGAGATCGATGAGTCTCTTATTCTAATATTGCATGCCATACAAAACTCTTGCAAATACCAAGGCTTGAAAAGGTTTGACCGCAGCAAAATACTCGATGACCTTCTGCCACCCCCGGTACCATTCAAAAATCCTTGAATTATTAATCCTTTAAAAAAATACAGGTTGCCGAACTTGAGTGCAATGCTCGGTTTCAAAATCTAGGAAGTTAGCCCACTATCAAAATGCGTAAGTGTTGCTGCGAACTTGAAAGTATTATTGGACAATCAATTTTCTCAGCCTTGTAAATAATGGACGTCATCGCTTTCTTGTGGTTTCATGGTCAAAGCAATTAGACGAGCGATCCCCCTCACGTAACTTTTTGCCTTATCGACTAGTCCTCCTTTTACACTCACAACTGATTTTTGTTCTAACATGGCGACATTGATCAATCAGGTGGGAAAAATATTATTTCTAATAACTGTGGGAAAATACATAATTTTATTATTCAGACAATATGGCGACGGATTGTACCTGAATGGAATAATTTGTACCTACATGAAATCATTGAATTGCAGATGAAATATTATGTAAATTTGTCCATAATTTTTGTGCTGCGTACATTCAGTACACTCGACTGTTATTTTTAGTAGCAACTATTCGCATGCAATTAAATTTTATTAACATTTTAATATGCCATTTATTGCAGGTGTGTTGTGTCCTGTGCCTGCCCGTTTCTATGAGTGTTCCGGCTAGACTAAGGAAGGATTTGACCAGCCAAGAGGTACGTGTTGTAACGGGGGGTTACA
Organism: Catajapyx aquilonaris; assembly: GCA_000934665.2. Lineage (NCBI taxonomy): Eukaryota > Metazoa > Arthropoda > Diplura > Dicellurata > Japygidae > Catajapyx > Catajapyx aquilonaris. The sequence continues at coordinate 13,887 of JYFJ02000399.1, read as the reverse complement.
TGAACACTGTAATTATCTTACACACGTGCGAAGGGTGGTTACGTCTTGTTTCTCTCTTTAAAGCCTAGATTACGTGATGACAGAGGCTCACAAAGTGCTCGCATGATGAGGACTTCCGAAAGCGAGGATTCCATAATAACATTTCCTGATGACGACAAGGTTGATTCTGTTCCGATCGAGTCCAGGCTTCTGAAGCCAAGGATGGACGAATGCAGACCGGTTTGTACCAACGGGAAGGACTTTTGCGAGGAAGACCCTTCTTATCCGTCGTATGTGTCTTTATAACGCCATGGGAAAAATTATTACAATAAGCAACAATTCAAAATATTTGCCTTTCATGTATAAATTGGCAAAAAAATATTGCTGGATAGAGAACAGTCATACGGCCCTTCAAGGGTCAATTACTCTATGATTTTTATGAGGTTGTTATTGGAAATAATCTGACTTGGTGTTATCGTTTCAGGGAATATCTTAGTCATATTTTGAAGAAAGTAATAAGCCCGCAAAAATTCCAGGAGGTGTATGGCGACGATAATTTGACAATAGCGGTAAGTTTTGCCTTATCAAGTCATGGTGAATGTGACCCATATTTGTTGCAAATCTGCCTCATTAGAGCATGTGCTGGAAACTGTAATTAAAATGGGTTTAAATGCTATATTTCAACTGATTTATTATGCTTTCGAAGAGACATCTCTATAATTTATTGTTTATACAGTGTTGAACTAATATAAAGAGCATATGGTGACAAGTTTGAATTAATTTTAGATGCTGCAAAGTTCAGATTTAATAATATGTTTAATTTTTGTTAATAGTGTATTTCATCGCAGTTAATGCCAAGAACTTTGGTGTCACTTTTTTGGTGTAACTTATTTAACAAATTAACTTTCTTTATTGCTGCAAAACTTTCATATGCCATGATAGTAGTTTAGATATGATGACTGATGTGTTGATGATAATATTATAGACCTATGCATATGATCTATGATAATTTCATTTGCAGAGGCCAGATATTGTAGCTGAACGGACCGATTACGTTAACGAGGTGCCCTTGTGCGGAGCCATGGAGCACACCATATATCCAAAGGTGGCCCAAAACAAAGAGGACAACTGGCTTTATGTTGTCAACCAGGGAGATTATGTCCAGGGAATTAGGATTGAAAAATGCCTGTAAGTTTTTCCACCGCTCGTTTAGTATTTGGATTTTCTAATTAATTATTGTTATTCAGAAATGATGGCAGCCCGTGTTCGTTCAATGACCGTGCACCAGCAGGTATCGAGACAGTTTGCAGACAAAAATTCATATACAGAAAACTGTTGGCATTGGGAGACGATGGGGCGGCCATGACTGACTCATTTCGCCTCCCTTCGTGTTGCGCCTGCTTTTCAAAGTCAAAAACTCTGACCATGAGGATTGGTGGCGATGAAAGAAGAAAATTGTGTCCCATTCCTGGTAAAAGGTGATTCCTCCAACCAGTAATTTCTATTTTACAAAGACTGGAAGACAACGACTGATATTGATCTCAGTGTGAAAAGCATGTTTGTACATCGAAATATTGTAATATATTCATGAAGAGCAGTTTTGCGAATTGCGATGGCAATGTTAGTGAGTAACTATTGACTTAATAATTAATTATCAAGGGTTGTGCAATGACCAGTCCAGATTCCAAGAGAAATCATTTAAAGTGAATGTTTAGAGTGAATAGGGTGGCCATATTCTTGACGTAGAACAGATTATAGTCGTATTTTTCAAAAAAAAAAAATTTCCTCCAATATGAGCTAATGTTTCAACCCTCTATGAATTTTACTGTGCTGTACTTCTTGTCTACGCAGTTGATATTTGTACTATAGCGTTACAGTATTTTTGACAGAAATTGCCATGATAGCATGCCACTTTTCGCGTGAGTGTTATGAAACATTTACGTAGACCTTTATACTCACATCGCAGCTGTTTGTACTCTTTTTTAATAAAATGTAATTTTATAATAGGTTTGCATGATTCTTTTGAGGAAGTTAGATCCAAACCTTGATGCTGTTGTTTTCCTCCCAGTGCTAACTTATTTAAGAGTCACTTACCACTTACACTACCTGCAGAATTTTTTAAAGGAGCCGGTAAAGTTTGTTGTTCATTGTCACCAACAATGTTTTCAACAAATGCTCGTTTTTTACCCATTGCATTTTTCAATAGACCCACACACATTTTATTAACATGAACATTACATTCGATTCACCCATACCTTCCCTCCACAACAGTGCCGTTTGTCCTAAAAGCGCCATATAAGTTTCGCCTTAATAGACAGTCTTAATTTTGGCAAATGATGCATGTCACTTAACGACTCCTTGTTGGTCGTTCATGACATCAGACGATGATCCGCTGAAAGTCTCTCGACGGAGGCCATCGCAACATCGCATCTGTCCGAACTGCAAGCAGCATCGAGACTAAGGAGACAAAATTTTGGGAGTTAATTCACTATTTGACTATTGTTACATAATACTTACAATACCCACGCAGACATGATATCCGCACCGTATCTGAGCTCCTGTCATGTCCTGAAGTGAGAAGTTACCAGTGTTCATATTAATAATGTGCCATGCATTTTGAGTAGGCATACTTACCAGGACAGTAAGCCCTGCCAGCAAGATCATCACAGTCAGGGTTGAATTCATGTCTCTCTAATTATCCTAGCCTCTGTGAAATACTCGTCTGCTCAGTATGTGTATAACGTGCTCTAATGTAATCCTACACTAATAATGCAGCTTCCGTGAACTTCAGAGGCACATACGTGTTACCTGGAAGTACAAGGAAAAATAATGTGGACGTCACTATTAGAAAATAAGAGTTTCATTGTTCATACCCGAAACCCTTTGAAAATTCAATTACTGTATGATTGTTCCACTCTAAACTGATATAGCTAAGCAAACAATCACGTTTTCACTAGGTGTATAGGTAAAATCTTATGTTGTGCGCTATCCTGCATAACAATTAGTGGACATTCCTTACACAAGGTTAATCTACTCGGGGAATTTTTGCATAGTAAAAATATCACAAAAACCAATGCTGTGTCTATTTATAAGAAAGGTGTGGAAATAATGGACATGCACGCACGATATTATTACAGTTGTTTATTCCTCAATTATCAACAGGGTGCTTTCCCTGAATGGGGTAATGATTCCACAAGTCCACAGAAATTACTCCAAGAAATATATTTGAATATGATGCAAGATGAGAGCAGACTTCGCAAAGGGGGTAATACCCACGTAATAAGAGGCATATATCACGTCAATTAAAAGCTCGTACTGTTACATTTTGATGACTTTTTTAAAGTGTTAAAGCAACTGAGATTTTAAACAATCACAATTTTCACATACCCTCGCGTTTACTGAAGATTTGGTCAGCTAACTTTCCGGCACTTATCTAATCTGTTGAACACTTACATGTTTGGTAGTCTACTCGTCGTAATGGATAGACTTGGCAAGACAGTGTCCTCTAAATTCGACGATTGATATCTGCTTTCCTCGAGGCGTCTCTTCGAATCATCCCGATTGCCGTGAATGACTGTCTATATATAGCCTAGCTGCCAGGATCGTACATAACCTAGGTTAATAAACTAGGTTTATTACCAGTTAGCGAGATATATTGTTATGTCAGTGTGGTCTGTTTATGCCATGCCATTTGGTATATGATTATTTTGTTCCAACTGTTGTTTGGTGACAGGTTGATGTTATATAGGTAAAGGGATAACAGAAAAAAATAATAAGAGTCATTGTCCGTCTAACAGTTTGTGTTTGTGTGATATAAGCAAAAATATTGATGGATTTGTTTTCTGTCTGTCAGAATGTCCAACAGCATTGTTATCTACAGATTGGGTGAGTGACCCCCTTGCTGTCTCTTTTGTTGAAAGGTGTAGTACTCGCACAGCATTTCGGAAGGATCGGTAACAGTTAGAGTATTTGTGCCACAACATACGCTGTTTATCACTTCGAATACAATGGATGTAACAGAGAAATAATGTTCCATTTCCGAATTCCGGTTCAGAAAATATGGTAATAATTTTTATTACAATGGAGAGATCATGCTGATTTGACTAAAAATTGAATGGTTTTGAGAAAAAGGTGGTCGAACAATGTTTCAGACACTTCTATAAGGATAAACAACAAGAAAATATATTAATTTCTTATTTGATATTGCACCAAAATAAATAAAGACTGAATAAATATTTGAATTATTTCAACCGTTACCTTGATGGCAAAGTTGAAAATATTAAGTTGTACTTTCCATATTCATTGAGCTCACAACTTTAACAGTATATAGCACTTAATGTAGCCCATTGTACATAAGAATGAACAAAGACAAAATGGATGTACATTTATTCTACTGAGAAGTACAATAATTACGTAAGTCTTGTTTTTCATATATATCAATTCCACTTTACAGGTAATCGTACATCAGTAGTGTTAATACAAACAAGGCAGTTAAGCGAGTCGAGGAAATTTTTGTTCACGACCACCTATAATTATTTTAAGAAGACCAAGTTATGAGTTCAGCGCACAATGATTTTCGGTATAATATACCATGAGCATGCCCAAGATAAGTCTTCATATTAAACCCCCTCTTCCACTCACAGGTTTTTGACTAGATGGAAGAACAAACTCTGATAGTCCAAAAAAACCAACCATTGACTGCGGTTGGCCTGAGATAAACTTTCCACACCATTCACTAGTAAAGTGAAATAGTATTAGCTCGTAATTAACTGGTAATTATTATTAGTGATCCGGGCCGGTAATATTGTTCATGTGTACTTGACGCATGAAAAGCAATATTATTATTAATGTGTGTTTTTTTAGATGCCATATCCGGGTCTCCTCAGTGCGACACGTCACCAGTGTCCCCAAGTGTCCACATCGAGTGTCCAGGACTGAACCCTTCCCTAACTGTCCGAAGAGAGCGACCTGTGCTCCAGAGCCACACTCAGTTTCTGTCTGCACCACAGAGGGTACGACGGAGTGACAGCAGCCGCAGCCGCGACTCCGTAGTAGTTCTGGACACTGAAGAACAAAGAGCTGTCCAGGAAAGGGTAACTAGGCGGGAATGGAAACGCGTTTCTTCCTGCCGCACATATGGTGCGAAGAGCGCTGGTGGCTCCAGGACTGCTGGTGCTGGTGCTGGTGCCTGATGTCAGAGGAGGAAGAGCTTCTTTGAGCCGGTATGGCAAGGCGGCCTTCAGGGAGAATGTCCCGCTGGGACCTCGAGGCATGGCGGAGTACAGGTGCTGGCACCTGTCGTACGGTGAGCAAGGTGAAGGCCGGTGAAACGCCGAGTCGTTCGCGGAACATGACGTCACTGAAATTGGACAAAATGTTGAGCAACCTCACAAGAGCAGCCGAGTGCGCACCCACACTTGCGCAGTTTCATTGTTCTGACAACAACGTTGCCAGATAATAATTTCTGAGGTCCGTTCTAGAGCTTTGGCAACGTCGCATTTTGTTTTCCCTGAAGTGTAGCATTGGAAATGCAGCGCAGTACACACACTAATCATTGTTAATGCCAACAGTGCACGCTGCGCAAGCTATGTTGCGCACTCGTAAAAATATTCAACTATAGTCTTACATAATGGCATACGTACAGTACACACACTTTTGGCGCTCTACCAGGACGGTTGTTTGAAGTAGTTCAAGGATCTGGTAAATTATTCGAGTGTTTGTTTATAGCAGAGCTCTTTTTATGTGATGAACTGTTACTTTCTAAAACGGCTATTACGCCGCGTGTGCTTTGGCACCGCCAGTCTCGATAGGAATAAATCACTCGACGGAAAGAGTCGATAATAACACAGCTTTTGAGACATACCGAGACCCGTTGTGTCCAATCTTCTTCCAACTCTGGCTGGTCTGCTGCACGTGTGTCCCCAACAAACGGAGCAATTGCACGACTTGGCTCGTTCGCACTTCTCTTTCGACAACACTGAGGCAAAAGCATCGTTAAATGAGAACAAACAAACAAACACACACAAACCAGAGAGGTGGCTACCTTGTTGCGCACAATCCTGGTTTTTGAGACACTTGATTATGCTTTGCAGGCCTTCCTTGACTGGAACATGTGTGATGGCTCCCAGCAAGGGCGTGAGTGAGTGGCTCATGCATAACTCTCCATGGGAACTACTGTAGTACAGCGAACCTGTAAGAAAAATATTCGAAACTTTATTCAATATATTCTGTCTAAGTGATGGACGGCTGGAGTTGACACCTCCAACAATAGGGCGGGGCAAAATGTCAACTAGCGCATGTGCAGTGCAGCTACACATCAAGATCTATCGGGATAGCAACGAACCATTTGTACCCATTTTGGAGATATCAATTAGCCACATGATAATAATAATAATAATAATAATAATAATAATAATAATAATAATAATAATAATAATAATAATAATAATAATAATGTACCGAGTTTTCTTGTAGCGGATGTGATTGGAAATACTTTGGCTGCCACCTGGTCGTGGCTCCAAACTTTCCAAAATTCAGTCAGGCTGGGCTCAGCTTGCGGGCTCTGCAAGTACAAGAGGGTAAGGTCAGTTTTACGAGCTTTCTAACAGTGTGCAGGCGTTAATGACTGCGAAAGTGTTTAGCATAAGTGCGAGAAAGAAAGATTCTGGGAGGTCTTCGTGTACGCAATGGAAGAATTATAATAAGGATTTCCTTTTGCATCGTGTGTGTAGAAGATATTCTCGCTGGAATATTACGGTATTTAAAACAATATTGGAACAGTTTTTTTTTGCACGAAGGCTCTGATAGCTACTTATAATGTGAAAAATAACATTAATTTTGTAGTGTATGGTTAATGTGCAGAATATAAATTATGCCATGTGATTTTAAATGGAAATTGTGAAATTATGTAGCATCAATATTTTGTGGTTTGCAAAAATATGGGCCTGAAATTGGCATGTTTTCAAAATATATTTTTGCAATTAAAATGGCCACAAACAGAGACATTTATAATCTAATGCACATAACTATTATGGTTGCTAGCTTTTAACTGTACAAGCCAGCTGTTTCAAAGTGCGATAACTCCATAAGGCCAATCTGTTTCATTGCAAACATGTACCTGCATTTGCAATTCACATGACTGTGCAGTTTAGATCTGACAAAAAATATTCATCTCTCGCAGCTGTTGCATTATTGCGCAACATTATGAGTACTTGTAAATGGTAATGTATTTGCTATATATGAAAAGCACTTTTTTTTCCTCTTCTGACTTACGAGTCGTGCACCTGTTACACAATTTTGAAGTAGATTGCGCAATTTCCGCATCATACTTGGTAATGACTCCGCTCCTTTGTGAACTTACAGTGAAGAACATGTCGACTTTCCTAAAGTCGACCAAGCTGCAGTTGACTGACTGAAGGAGCTCAATCAGAGACGAGAAGTAACCAGGATCAGTCGTGTTAAGTCTGGGCAGTATCTCCTGAATATTCAACTGGAGAAGCTCCTTGTAGGTCACTATGCAAGGTCGTATCAGCTTCTCCTGAGGGAAACATCCAAAATGTGAGTTGCATTAATAGTGAAACTCCTCCAAGTGTCTATGTGTACCTGAATGAGAAGCAGAAGCTGATCGGGTGGTCTTGAAGGTTGACCTTTTCCCAGTGCTTCTCCATGAAGTTCCAGAACTGTTTCAGCACAAGCGGCCGATAGTTGTCCTATCAGTTCTGTAGAAGCGTCCACTACCATCAACTTCAGTTATAAGCAGCAGAGAAGAGAAAGAGAAGAAAACTAGAAGAAGTTTTAGACTAGAGGATATGGGTATGGGAGCTTGTTCATCACGGCTTGCGGATTTTGGGATGAGCCAAATCCGGTGGAGGGAAGGGGGGGGGGGAGGTGAAAGATCCGGGGGATTACTGCTCACGGGAATTTGCCACAAGGTTTGAGGAAGCTTCTTCTCGAACAAGATCCTCATCAAAGTTCGGAAGTGCTGCTTGATTCCCTCCGTCGAGTCCTTCTGGTTCACGGTGAGGATGCCCACGGTGTGCGTGCTTCTGCAGAGGAAGGAACGAATCCCAGATCAATGGAGAAAACTCGATCAATGGAGGAGGAGGACAGATCAAATCAAATCATTGGACAGATATTGGGAGAATTAAGAAAATGACTTCTTATATAACATCTTGTACAGCATCATATTTGTACGAAACATTTTTTGGTCATATACAGTAGTACGGTACATCAATATTTCTATTAAATCTTCAAACCGACGAAACCAACCTGTTGGCCTGCGGCACCAGAATGACCAGGGTCTCAAATCCGTGTATGACCTCTGGACAGCTGTCGAAGAACAGGGCAGGGGTCACGTACTGGAACCTGTCTGTAGGAGCAGCCACTCCAGGGGACTGCAGGGACTCGTCCAGGTTCCGGATCACCTCCTCCATGAACGGAAACGCAAATGTCACGTGCTGCTTCCCGTTACGGATCGAGAAGCTCTTGATCGCCTGCAACAATACGTTTGAAAGTCATCATCTGACAGTAGCAGACAATACAAAATAATAATGGCATTCAAATGTGCTGCCAATATTAGTAGCTTTTCTGAAATCAGCAGTAGCTGATACATCATAACTGTTAATAGCAAGGTTAATAGCTAGTAATAAAATGAAAGTCAAAGTTAATATCAATATTGTTTGTAGCCAATAGTTAGTGATAAAATAACAGCTAATGTTAGACCTATCCTTCGTAACGTCTGAATTTTCTACCACGTACAGTAAGAGTATAGTCTGATACAGAGTCTGATATAACACTTGTTCTCATGACTATACATTGCGATACATGAACCGGCACGTAAACCACTTGATAGCCCCCTCCTTAAGTGCAGGGTAAATAGTGTGGGTGTATGTGTGTGTATATCTGTGCAGGGAGTCTCAAGTGCGGCCAATAAGGAGAGGGAGTTGATTTGTTATCACCTTTCGGATTGGACCGTAGAGGTGCCCTCTCGGTTTGTCAGTAGAGAATGTGGCAGTGTGGCCTGAGGATGTGCGTGTCAGACGCATGAAAATGTGAGTACCAGGATTTTGTACCTATAGCTGCCATCTTAAGAAGCGTTAATTAACAGAAGGGATGAGGCGAGGGATTTGCAAAGTTTCAGCAACAAAGTTTTTCTGTTAATTGCCATAAGTAAACATTGCACAGATCTTCTTAGAGGTCGTTATAAATAAAGCTTTTGTTTAGATAGTCGCGCGCGGAATTTGTGCACGTGACGCGCGGGATTTTGTTGGACGTTGAACGTGACTCCGGCAGGTTCAAAACAGGGAGTGCAAATAGCACTGTCAAACAACCAAGTAATCTGTGTTCTTAGCCCGTATTATATCAGTTACATGCCAACATAACCTGGGTTATCAACGCTTATCCTCTGTACAGGGTGTGCTAGTATGTTGCCATTATTGTCCACATTATTACATTAATTGATATGTGCTGGTTGTACTTTTCGAAGGGGCTTCAGTTGTGTTCGCAAATCACGACATATGTCCCTAAACGTAAGGTTGTGTCAATGAGAATAATCCTGCGGAGAGGTGATGTCACTGCGTCAGACATCACTAATCGCGCTTAATCCTGCTCCAGATTCGGCGGTCGTAAAACCAGTGTTTGTTACGAAATCTACTAGGTTCAATTTTCCCTTCAATTTAGAGCAGCATTCTCTAATGGGCCGAAACAGCTCAGGTGTGAAGCTTTCCTCCATTCTTAACATGCATATAGTGGAAACCCAAAAATAAATCCATCGCCTAAGAAACAAGCCAGGCCATGGCCGGTGGCTGCCAATCTCGGGAAGTTTTGACAAAAGCTTCCGTTCCTTCCATGCCAAACACCCAACGGGTTGGTTTACACTAGAAGAAAAATGGGGCCTGGTCTTAAATTTTGAAATTGCACTGGCCACGACCGAGCAGAGTTTGACGCTTTATCTTATCTAGGAGATGGGCATGTTGTACTGAAAATATGAACAAGGGGTAGCTGGTTGTTATCAGTTAGTGCGGAAGTCTATCTGCGGTAGGTGCCACACGGATACGTGTGATCATCACCTGTTGGACATTGTCCGGCAAGCAGCCGATGATTCCCATGGTCAGCTGGCCTCCTTGCTCGGCCTCTCGGATGAAGTGCTCCACCAGGGCACCTCGGCTTCCGGAGCTTCTGTTGTGGAACATGGTACCAGTGATGGGGTGCTCTCAGGGTCTTGTAGGCTGAAACCATGAACGTTAAGGTAATTGTAATGGAGGATTAAAAACCAGTTAAAATTTGAGAAACTTATAAGCAAAAATAAATATATGATTTTTTAAACAAGCGCAACCGAATGTGCGCGCACACTTGCGCAGCTTCATTGTTCTAACAACTTTTCCAGAGTTACTCCCTAGGAGCCAACACACCCGTAGTCTTTCCGGTTTGTTCCAAAGCCATAACAACGTCGCAAATGTCGGCCATTTTGTCCCACCCACCCAAGCGTAGTGTTGGAAATAAATGCAGCGAGCTTACCAGATATCATTGATAATTCAATCAGTCAATTAATCAAATTTATTGCTCCCCCTAGGAGAACGTATGTTCTATGATAGAGGGAGGAACTCCAACATACAGTAAATGTACAGATATTATTGATAATTCCAACCGTGCAAGCTGCACGAACTGTGGTACGCACACGGTTGCGCTTGTAAAAATTCATATATAGTAGTAGACTGCTGTATAATTTCGATATGTCGCTAATTTTATCAATCGAAAACTTCAAAAATGTCAATTACACCTTGTTAATTCATTTTAAACCAACAATTCACCAAGTCACCCACTATACAGAGAACGTTGATGATGCCAACCATGCGCGAATTGTGGTGCGCACTCGACTGCGTTCGTTAAAAAAATAATTTATAGTAGTTTTTTCCCTCGATATGTAGCTATTTTTATCAAGACGTGAAGAAGTGACAAGAAGTCACCTCTCAACACCCTCAGTACGTTGTAAGCCGGCTTATTGCATTATCATCAGGCATTTATTGCAGGCAATTAATCAGGGGTAACGATAAATCAATTGCGCTGCAGACAGACACGTATCAGACTTTTTATTTTTAAATGAGCTGAATATCGTGCATGTTAATCTTAGAATCACGTCACTTGGCTTAATCCCTGTAAATTCAATTTGGAAAGCCAGTTGGGAAAATTATTAGGCGCTCCTATAATTGGATCCCTCAGGTTGATCCTTCCATGGGACGTTAGAAAAAGGAAATCAACTTTTCAATTTCTCTGTTAATACGTCTATCGCTATGGGCTATGGGGCGGACTATAGAAGGGGGGGGGGTGGGGGGGGAAACCGATATTAACATTTCAGGCGCAAGTGACCTTTCCCAACGGCGGCCATATTTCAGTTTAAAATTACAAGTCGCTGAGGTTCTTCCATCCATTCTTCAATCTCTGCAGCATTATTAATTTTCCAGTCCCGGAAAATTTAAGTGCCATTGATCACGGAAGCCGTATCGTGGGACACCTCAGTTGTGCCCGACTTTAACTAAATTAGGCTATCGCCCAGGCCCTTTTAAAGCAGGAGTGGCTGAGAGGGTGGTGGTTGGGGGCACGTTTTTTGATCCCGTGTCATGACAGTTGCCATGGCACTCACTGTGCTTGGAAACTAGTATATATATATAGAGAGAGAGAGCCGGATAGAGAGTAGACCGTGTGTATAGCTCGCTTGAAAAGCTCATTAAAAGGCGCGCCTGTCTTCAGAGCGAGACACTCAATCCTGGGGATGTGTGTGTGTGGCTTTTTAACTGCTGGCTGAAAGTATGGGACACTACATGATTTAAATCGCATACTTGCCACTCTGAATAATAAGTTTAAATTTATTATTCAGTGAATTTTTGTGAAAATGCAAGTCGCATTTTGGGCATTGCTTACAAAATGTGTACAGTACCTTTCAATGTAAAACAGCCGTAACATTATTTTTGAGAAGGCAAAAGTAATTACATTATTTTACTCATAATAACGACTCGATATGGGCCTGCAAAATTCAGCGGTAACATTTGAGAGCTGAAAAATATTATGCCAGAGAGTGTATGTTCCATATAGTTTACTTTCATTCCACACCTCATTACCACTGAAAGCATTTTTATTGCCTTGGAGTATGTCTCTTGTGCTATTAGTCATTCGAATTATTTTGCATAAAAATAACACAATAATTATAGTCTTTGTTTTGAAAGACTACACTAAAAAAGGCTTGCTGTAACAATGGGTTAACCCAAACCGTTACCGCGTAATTACTTATTCATGATTTTCAACCTGTAACAAACTCTTCGCGGACATGTGCCAAAATGTGACGGAGGTTTATAATCGCAATGTGCAATAAATGAATTTAACCACAGTTTATAACAAAAATTCGTCACCGGGAATAATCAAGATTTTGTTACTTGTCCTCCGTGTAATTTACGTGATAGACATGTTTCTGCTAGACGTGAACTTATATCAACTTGAGAGCACCAGCTGGCACTGCCCTAATACACCGGTGAAGAGCCAAAATTCCAGATAAGCACTGATTCACTCCTTTATCTACTGTATAGTTGCTGAAACAAGAGGGAAGTATTAGCGTCAAAAGTTTTTCGTTGCTAATAAATTACATTGCTATGTTTCCATCCATCATGTCACACTTCTCTGGAAATAATAGCAACTTTGCCTAATTGCATTTGGACGATTTTTTTGTACGCCAGCGATTCGAAATCGCTCCAGTTGCCGCGGAAATATGTTGGTGTCGTTTATGAAAGAAATCAAACAGTAGAATGACTTCAAATAGTTTGTATCCGATAGTTGAAATTCGGCTTACGAGTGTGGACCCTGTAACATGACTTTTAATATATTTCGGCTCCATTTGCGTTATCTTTTCCACTAGCTTCTCCATTAATTTGGACATTGCGCGTTTATAAAACCCGTGCATAATTTTTATGAAATGATTGATATCAACGCAAAATAGCACCCGACTTCTAGAGTTGTACATTGCTCAATATCTGGTTCAGTGGACTGAATGGTTTAGCAACACTGGTCCCGGTTACCCTTCAAATAAATGCAATGCACCATAACTTTGGTTGCGTTAAATTCATTAACTCTAAAGTAAATTAATATAATCAAGTAAAACAATCCACTGCCATAATAAATAATAGAAAACTGATCTACTCTTCATGAGTTTTTTTGTGTAAATTATGTGCCATTTATGAAAGTCGCGCATAATATTTATGAAATATTTCATATCAACGCAAAATAGCACCCGACTTCTAGAGTTGTACATTGCTCGCTAAAAGCAATATTTAGTGCAGTAGAATGAATGATGATGATGAACATTGGTTCCGGCAATGTCGAACCCTACTAACTTTTGGTGCATTAAATTCATTAATTACATAGTGAATGAATATAATAAAACAAAAACAATCATTACCATTCCCGTAATAAATACCACAAAAATTTAATCTTCACGAGTTTTCGTGTAAATTGTATTGTAAAATTGCGAATTTCCGCACAATACCGGAATGGACATGGCCTTTTCGCCTTTTATCTGAACCAACCCCGAGCAAGAACATGACCTCTGACCTGTTCAGCCCCGCGGTCCATGCGGCATCCCTCGGTGTGTGTCCCCTTCCAGACCGCAGCAGCAGCAGCGTGGTCTCTGCGGTTCGAAAAGTCCCGCCACTGGGGGCCACCACCTGGAAGTGCGGCCAAGTAGTGTGGCCCTTTGAAAGTGGGGGTCCAAATGCTCCTCCTCCTCTTCCTCCTGTTGGTCTGGTGGTGGTGCTTCTGCTACCTGCGCGCCAAACCACCGGATTTGGGCGCCACTCATCCTCATCTGCTCCTAGGCACCACTCTTGCCACTCTTTATGCCACGCCATGGGGTAGGAGGAGGAGGGG
>KZ538071.1:52022-132715 GCA_000934665.2 Catajapyx aquilonaris | reverse complement strand
GGGGGGGGGGTGATGCATCCACTTCGAAACGTCCGACGCCCACTGATCTCCTTTATAACCGTCGTTCTTTTCTTACCATACACCACAAAAAAAGAACGTTCCATTTTGCACCTGAATCTCCGTCTGTTGTCATTATTTCGCTGTTCGTGCCAGTGTCCCAAGACATGATTATTCACCTGTGTACTTGGTAGCAAGTGGTCCGGTAGTCCTTGCTTCCTCAAGTCCAAGTTCAATGTCAGAGGAGTTAGTTACAAACAACAAGCGTGCAGCTCGACAAGTGCAGCACGCACGTACCCTCCTTGTCCTTGTCCCAAGAATTTATCCTCGGGAGCACACACAAACGGATCTTGAGTTCGGCCTCCGGTTATTCTATCTCCGGCAAGGCGGGCGTTTTCTTAGTTGCCATCACAGCTCTGGCTGCCTGCTGCGGATTCTGTCCCTCTCAACTATCTTGTCCCTTGGGCTGCATTAACTCTTGCCCTTCCATAGAACCCCTCCATTAATCCACGTAACCCTGCCCTTTGAAAGAAACACGGGAGGCTTCGCCTTGTGCCATCTTCATTTCCTTAACACTTGGATGCTTGCTTTGTCGACAGGACCAGATAACTTCTTGGCTCTGGTCTTCATTTTGGGTTCGAGAGGGAGCTAGGCAACTTGTGCACAATTTTAACAAATTAAAGTGGAAATCATGGATGAAAATATTGACCAAGCATGTACCAATTTGTCACATTTCAATCTGATTATTTGCAATTACTGGCTCTCAAACGTCGTTACATTCAGGAACACAGAATCGTGATTAACCTCCTGAGACCCCTGGTACAGTATACTGTACCTTTGTTTTTTCCCCAGCACCTTCTGACTAACTCAAACGCGTAAAAAACCCAAAAGCAAAGGTACAGTATACTGTACCAGGGGTCTCAGGAGGTTAAGTAAATGAAACCGGCAAGCAAATATGGTCCACCAAATTGTTGACATTGAAGCCTTGAAATTACTACAAAGAGACAACATGTTTGCTCACAGGTTGTAATCAGCCGGAGCTATTGCTTCTTTCCTAATGCACGTCGCATGGTATAAAACCCTTAAAAAGTAGGAATCTAGTGTTTTAGTGGCAATCAATCTCGAGGTGCAAATGCAGTCACGACCATTAGTGTGTACTTTTCCTGTAGAGACGTCCATATTATATAGCCATAATAGTCGAAGAAAAATGAGCAATAATTTAACAATAGTGAAAAGATGGTCGTCCGATAATCGCATACCTCTTGTACATGTGATGGGGTGACACGACGACATAGTTTGAAATAAAGTCGCAGCAAGTGGCCAAGTTGGATGTGAGGCTTAAATCAAAAAGCGCCGACGCGTCTCTAATTGGAGCGATGAAAACGAGACGAGGATAAGCAACTTTACCTGTGCCTTCCCCTCCCCTATTCCACCCCTCCCTTTTGCCCGCATTTGTACCCTCGAAGGAGCACACATGTAATTTTGATTGACCCAACCAGGCCCAGACAAATTTAATTAGTCACGCGAGTTCTTTCCTCTTATTCCCTGTGACGGGGTGGCCGGAGGGTGCCCCATGCTGCAAGTAGAGACCCATGTACGATGTTCCCCTTTCCAATCCAATAAGAGGTGACAGCAGCTTCAACAATTGAGATTGGTCAATTGTTGGCCAAAATATTGGCCAGGGAATGTATATCGGCGGTTGGGTCCACTGTGCTCATTCCCTTTTTAGGTGACAAAAAGTATATGGCAATGTTCAAGTGAAAGTGTAGTTTTGAAAACCATTATAAGTGGTGTTGATCCTTGCACGTTATTTCTGAATATGGAGGCGACTTGGCAACAGATCTGAAAACAAAGCAATCTAATTTGGACCCAGTCTAATAAAGCCCCATTGTTTCTCTAAACAAAGGATGGGTTGGGAGTGCAAAAAAATGTCAGAAAATTCATGGGAGGCACATGAGACGCGAGATAGAATGAAAACCCAGAAGCTGCTACTACCCAAAATTCCTATTAATTTTTAAAAAATTTGTTTGCTATAATTTTTCTACTTGGTATACGGTACATTTGATGTGATCAGGTACATGGGGCAATTGCTTTACATGGAATTTTAATATCCCATCATTCAGGGCGGTGATGAGTGTTGAAGTTGGTGGATTGTTGGGTGGATTGGGAGTAAAAGAGATAGGAATGCGTGTCGTATAGGCGGGCGAGTTGTGATGCTGAATGGATTGGTTGTAGTTGT
This sequence comes from Catajapyx aquilonaris, assembly GCA_000934665.2. Taxonomy (NCBI): domain Eukaryota; kingdom Metazoa; phylum Arthropoda; class Diplura; order Dicellurata; family Japygidae; genus Catajapyx; species Catajapyx aquilonaris. The sequence goes on along the minus strand of KZ538071.1, from coordinate 130,479 downwards.
AGGATTATCTAAGTAGGAATGGGAGCGCTTGGGCCTTAGAAGGCAAGTACAAGCAGGACGAGCTCTTGGGCTGTCCGTCTGTGGCAGGGTTCAGAGATGGTATCTGTCGGGGAAGCGGGGGATTTACAACTGGCATGATGATGGCCGTCTGTGCGCCATGATCGCCTGACGGATGGATCCCCATCGCTCGTATTTTCCACCCGATATATCGCTTTGTGACCTCAGCCAATTATTCGCTTCATTAGCCGAGTGCGCATCTGCATCACCGCCCTTTCTTTCTTAGTCCCAGGCACAAAACATACAATGGGTTTATTAGCCAGTTAACAGCCGATGGTTGCAATGAATATGTAACTAATGCATTTTCCTTCTTTGACTCACTTTCAGATCCGTATCGGTATCCAACAATGTGACCTTACAGCAAAGGCTTGTCAAACAATTCATAACCTGTGTGTCTAGAATGAGGCAATATTTATGCAAAGCAAGCATTTGCAAGGGGTTGTCATAATTTTTCTTGAAGGCTTTGAGGAGTTGGTGCTTTCCGCCCCTTTTAAACTCGTGCTTTACAACCAGGCAATTTATGCCTTGTGTATATGCGAGCACTGTCGAAATATGTAGCCTATGATTTATATTATGCTGCATTTGTTGCGCGGTAACTGTTTTGGAGTCTTCCAAATGAAACGTGTTGCAGATCAGTCAAAATATCTGCATATGATAAATTTCAACAATCCAATAGCGTTCGGTATATAATTGGTTGCACAATAATGTTGCTGCGTTAATGACAATATTACACGATTGTAATGGATTAATTAATTTTTGCATATCGTACCAAAATTTTCTGGTACCGGTACACTCCCTTCATTGTACTGACGACTGACAGCCTACTACAAAGTTAGCGGTTTTCCCTTCATTTTCGACTTGTCTATGTGCATCTGCTGTCGACTGAGCTGAAGGGCGAATTTGTGAAGTGCTTCTTATCTGTGGCCATAAGAGAGCGGAGCGAGTTGGGCTTGCACTTGTTAATAAATGCCGAAGAGGTCGTAATCCGGGAAGACCAGGCTATGTCGCGTTTTTATTGGCAATTCGTCGGCGAAAGGCGCGTGTTCCGCGACATTTTACGACGCCTCCTTTTCTTGCTGGATGCCAAGGACGTTGAAGCGGAGAAAAGTGGTCGGGCGTGGATCAGTGGAAACCCCATCCCCAGCAACCGACACGGACTGTAAATACGCCCCTGTTACCTCAGCGCCTGTCAATTTCCCATCTATCAGTCCTACACGATTACATGTACGCAGAAAAGACTTGCCTCCGGTCACCCTGCTGTGCTCCATGCCCACCAGACTGCACATCATAAGATGCTGACCAGATTCAATTTTTGGCTGCTCAACGGGAGTCACGCTCATTTTTATGCTACAGTACCGGAGTATAGGTTGGAGCACATGCATCAGCCATCCTATCGTTTTTCAAATTGGCCGGTCGTGATCGAACAAGCCGAATGAGTACTGCCTTCTGATTTTGTATTCGGTGACCGCTGTGACTACATGGGTCATATTATAATATTGTAGGCTGCTACTATCTGGGGAGCTACTTATGAAAATAACAGCTGAGCTACTTTTGCCCTAGTGTGCCTGGAGTGAATACGCGATAATTGCATTCTTTCGTGCTGGGCAGGGTCACCTACATGAGTGCCTCCCCCACCTAGACAGGGTATTGTCTCTCCGCCATATTGGAGCGAAATCACATAGGAGCTACATGCAGTGAAAAAAAACAATTGAAAAAAAACAAAAACGAATCGCTTGCCAATTCCCTATCCTGCAGCATGGGGCGGCCATATTGGAGCTAGATTGCATAAGGACTACGTGAAGACAATACCCTGGTTAGGGTGGGGGAGGCAACCATGTAGGGGACCCTGGTGCTGGGTGCTGAGCCATCATGGCAAATATGTATCACGTAGCACACAAGATTAACTTAATCGTGAACTTAATAGCGACACCAATGTTGGCGGTAAACTTGGCGAATCTAGGACCAACATTGCATCGGTGCCAATCCTGGACAATGGTGGCAAGATTTGACCCGATCTTGCGTACTACCTAGTGGGTATAGCGTCTCAAGAGGACTCTCAGGAGGACTGTACACTTCCTTTCCCTTGGTCCGGCCTTGATTAGCATATGGGGTTTAGCACCTGCGATGGTTGGTGGGGNGGGGGGGGGGGGGGGGGGGGGATAGGGTCTGGCACAGGTTTGTGCTAATTGCTTACCGTTTGTTCACGATGGTTGCAGCAGACGTCCTTCCCTTGCTCCTCTATCCGTGCCTCTATCAGAAGTAGTCAGTACACGACAGCATCTCTGCCTGGGCATGCAGACCGTTTCCTGAGATAGCTAGCCTATAAACAATCGCGTCGGGTTACCAGTAGAATGTTGCGAAACATCCTGGGTACGAAGGGTAAGTTTCTTTTGTGTCGCGAACAAAGGCGGAATTCCAGGAGTGGTGCTGTACCGAGAGCTCCGAGTTATGTTGACAAAAATTTTGTATACGGTACTGATAATTTGTTATTCCTTATTACAGTTGGTCGAGGGTGTCGTCGGTGGAGGGGTGCACCGTGAAGCCCTCCTGGCTCTAGAATCTCCAATTATTTATTTATTATTTATTATTTATTTATTTAATTTTATTTATTTGTGACCCTTCCCCGCCGCCCAGCGACCTTTGGGCATCTCCGTCCACCCATGCACATGGCGCAACAAGGATATGAAGCCCACATGCAAAGGTAAGAAAATACTTTTTTTTCTCTACAAACACCTGCATAGTGCCACGACACCTCGCCGTAAGACCAAAAAACCGGGGGGGGGGGGGGGGNNNTTCTCGATTATGATCTCTTTTGGTATTCAACCCACATTTCAGATAACATTCGACTCGATTTGTTACTTCAAGCCGGAATACATGTTCAGTTAATTTTTGATAAAAACTTCACTGTACCTCTTAGCATCCATTTGTTCATTAAGGACTGCATTCTTGCAATCGACATTAAAACAGGATATCTCAAGGGTACAACCACCATGCAAGGTGTGGACATCAGTTTGGAGCGAATGGCCCATAATGTATCCACAACCTTTTTTGAACATCTCGAATCTAGGTCGGAGTATAGTATATATAAAAAAAGGAAAAACAGGTCGTAGTGTCTGGAAATGGGGGAGGTAGTGTGCGACATTATTTGATGCAGGTAGGGGGGTGGAGGAGACCGGTGAGGGCCAACAAACACTCAAAGTAGTCCGTTATCGAGGCGCGCCTGATTTATAAGCTGTAAATGGCGAGAGAGATAGGGGGAAGCCGGCCTCGGGTTGCTTTGGTCACGTGGCATTTCCAGCTTGGGACCATGCGTATGGGGACCGACCCATTACAATCATTGCGATGCTGGCCCTCCGATAAACTGCCCCTCCCAGCCCATCATTTTTCCTTTCTCCAGCTGGGAAGTCGTGCTTAGTACTGAGAAAAGGGGGAAGGAGGGGGGGGGGGAGGGAGGGAGAGACCCACATGGCCACATCATCACCAGTCCATCCTATGTTGTAACGAAAGTGACACTACCAATTAACAGGTGGTGGAGCCTTTCTAGTCTTTCAATCATTGGTTGATTGATTCGGTTTCGAAAACTAATTTCATTAAGATTCAGTTAGGTTTTTTTTTTGTTGGGTCATTGCATCGGATAGGATGGTCATAATTATGGTGGAGCAGAAAACTAACAATGCCTATAAAATATTTGCGGATTTGTAAGATGACTTTTGTTCCACAGTTGGGGGGGGGGGGGAAGTAATAGCATATGTTTTTCTACTTGTTATCGCTCTTCGACTCATATTGCAGGGACATTAAACGGACATTTTGCGAACTTCCTGTGGTTACAATTTCGTCGCCAGAGCATTGGTGCCGGATGTCACATCTGGAGACAATATCTTTCAAGAATGTCAGCAATAAATTTCTTGTGATATCAGTACCATTCTCTGGCTTAATCAGTTAGGCAGACGCCTGATTAAACCGGCAGGTTGTTTTTCTTAGAACTTTTGTGATTACGTCACTGGTTAGCACAGTTGGATACCACGAATAGCATTTTAACGCCTGTTGTATATGCTATCCAAAAGTCAGATCACATCGTCCAACCTCTGCCTATAGGGCCCACAATTATGTAGACAATAGCACATTACTGTAGACATACATTATAATCGTACGTTTTTACTAAGTTTCAAACGCGACTTAATTTTAAGTTGCTATGATATACTGTGAGAGCATAAAATTCCATATCTTGATCTTGGTACCAGGTTCATAAAATCTCAACGTTCCAGTTTCGTGCGTGAATATTTTTCCTCGAACGTCAGTTTTGAAAAATTGTGACTCGCGTTGCGTGCCATTAGGGTCCGATTCATTATAATTACCAGCTTATGATAAGATCACGGCTTCATTAATTGCAATTCTCCAACCCAAGTGCTGACACAGCCAGAGTGGAAAATTTTGAAAAATATCCATAGATTACGCGGTAGGTCCGGGCACACCTTTTTAGGTAAGTGAAACAAGACAAAGGTCCTTGAGGTAGTTCGTTCATCTTACGTGCCAATGTGTAAGTGTTTACATTGATAATGCATGGTATGCCAGCATTGTAGCAATTGGTAAGACCAGGTGGCAATAATTGAGCAAACATTTTGGCCGGATGAGGAATATTAATTGGAATGCAAGGTCGAGATACTGTGAAAAAGTAGCTATTAGAGGCAAGTGGATTGCTCGCAAGTGAAGCATCCATCGTTCGTCTTAAAATCATAAAACCATAAAAATGCATGTCCCTGAATCGGCGTCGGCTGGGATGAAAGTGGAGCACGCATGCGTTACATCTGGAGGCGGACCTTTTCAGTATCACCTCTCTTTTATATCCCCACCTCAACCGATATTAGTTACTCTTTGTTGCGAGGGGTCAGTTTCAGTGTCTGCCCCGCCCATCTTGAATGCCCACAGGGGTACACTCAACAAAATGGGAGCCATTTCTTCATTGTTTCATTGTACCCCCGGCCTCAACTTTTCGTATGTCAAGGAGAGTGACTTGTTTGGCACATTAAGCCAAAAGTAGCAACAATCAGATGACAATACTCGGTATGACTGTCCTTTTCAAGCTGTTGAAGACATAAGTCTAGAAGCCCCCCTGAAGCTGCAACAGGCAAAAGGGCAATAAATCGGGGCTGGTGCATGATGGTGTTGTGTATAGTGGATGGTGGACCATCCGAAAGTGCTAATATCGCGGCGGGATGTTCGTGCTTAGGGGTCCTTTTTTCGGGAGATGGGGGAGGTGGGAAGAGTGGCGTGTCCAGAGATGGTGGCCCGGGGCGTAGAAGAAGGCCCGCGCGCGCCATGCAGCATGCCGCGTGATAAGTGAGTTAAGGGCTGAGCGATCGGGAGCCGTGTTATTACTTGTAAATCATTGTCAGCGGCCTGGCATAAAACATAGCTGGATAAGGATCAAACAGGCGGCTAATTTGGGCTGCCTGCCTGTCGCCGTCACCCAGCCATGCAGCTATGTAAGAGTCAGCACTAGGGGAAGTCTTGGGGGATCTGAAGACCCCCATTCCTCCGGAATGCTAAGCAGATACACTTGACTCACTCGCTTCACTTTATAACCTGAGCTGCCGAGCAGATTACACCCGACTCATTTGAATAACGACAAACGCTATCATCATGGAGGGACTAATGCGAGGGAGGTACTGGGGTACACCCCCTCCCTATGCCAAGCCCTGGAGGCTGCTCTCAGCTTAGGTGCCAAGGATTTGCATTTGAAACTGGCGAAAAGATGCCAGAGCAATAAATGCTGGAGGTTGAAACATTCAACTGTCTTTCATACTCTGGTTGTGCATATCAGACATGATCCGTCCATTTGGAAGACTCACTTTTTATGCGTCACCATTGCATATAAGTGAGGACAATAATATGGTTCTGACACAGCACTACACTTGAAATGAATTGGCTAGAAAATATAGCAGCACTATAACTGAGTCGAGTGGCGTATAAGAGGCTTGATGGGGCAGCCAGCATGGTACGCAATATAGAGGGACTACCTGAAGAGTTATAGCATCCTTCTAATGGGGCTTCTCCAGGAAGCGGCTGTGAGAATAAGGGATGGGTGATGATGAGAGGAATGAGAGGTAAGGTGAGGGCAGCGTGACCTTGGCTCCAGTTCCGTGTCCGCGCAACCGCTTCTGCATAACCACCTCTTCCTACACACTGTATAGTTGGCTGTCTCTAGGATTCGGTCAGAATATCTCAGGGCCATTCACTGCACATCTTATCCAATGATGATGCAACTAGCAAGAGTTCTACGATATTTTAATTTATCAGGGACAGATATGTTATTATCAGAATGGGATGTACCTGTCTGATTTACGCTACTGACGAGCCAATAGCAAGCATTAACCAAATATTTTGTTGGATTTTAGCTTAGAGTTGCCTTAAATTCATATGCTGATCCCAGCAGGAGCACTGCTTTTGAAAAATTCGTCCGTGTATTGTTACAGACTCTAGAAGTCTAGATGTTAATTGCAGATTAATTAGAATCCAATTTAGGTAAGTTTATGCATGCATTAGGACAATATTTTTGCTGACTTCTTAAATAATAACTATTGACTCCATATTATATGGACTGGATTTTAGGCGAACACTTTATTTGTTCCTGTGTAGCTCGAGTAATAATATTAATGTATTGTTCGAGGAAATTATTGAGCAATGGAATGTGCGTCCATGAAGGTGTTTTAATAGTTCGAAATCTAAAGTTACCACGGATTTAGAGAACCTCAAAATTCCACTTTCGAGCTTAGGATATACAGTAATTACATGCCTATTTCTGCACATATTCTGACGGTTTTTTTACACCCTTTTGTAAGCCGTCCGGGCCATATTTCGACCTTAAATGTTTAACATTGTTTAATATAAACACACAATTCTGCAATGTTACATTTAATCACCACTGCTTGATTCGTATCACTGAAAATTTGCACACAACCATAAGCCTATTCGCAAGGGGCCGTATTCCTACCAACAGCAGAGTGGCGCAGCGGAAGCGTGCTGGGCCCATAACCCAGAGGTCCGTGGATCGAAACCACGCTCTGCTAAGGCATACCTTTTACCTCTCACAAATGAAACATACACACGCCTATAAAACTAATTACATACTTTTGCGCAGCAATTGAGATACCGTGTATTATTTGATTATTCAGTGACATTTCATCGTGTGATATTTGGTAGCTTTATGTTGGGTTTTTTTTTTTTGGCTGTCTTTTTTTTCGAATGTTAACATAATGTGACTGTTTCTTATGTGAATATGTGGAGCTAAGCCAGTTCCTTATCCAAAATTGAAAATCGAAAATTGTTATAGTGTAGAGTAGATATACCGGTATACATATCACCAGACTCTGAGGGTGGATTGCGAAGACGTGGCCAGTTTAACCCGCGATCTATACTCAGCCGCGATTTAAACCTCTCTCCATGATTTCACCGAGCTCGGTATAATATGATAAAACCAGGTTTCTTTCAAAAAATATTTGTATGTATTTTCCAAAAGAAACCTGGTTTTATCATATACCGAGCTCGGTGAAACCGGCCCTTGTCTATATGTCATGTTTTCTTAGACACACCATGCCTGCGTATATACTGTATAAATTATGGTCTATATTATGTAATTAAATGAAGATGAGTGTTATTTGATGTTTGCAAATGTATTTACCTTCTTGAGAGTTACAGTCACCTTCAAAAAATCTTCAATCTTTTAATATTTTGGTCAATGAACATATTTTGTAATTTAATACACCGGAATAGTAATAGTGGCGTTAAGGTTGATTATATTTTGTGATAAAGGCCTACTAGGTACATGTAAAGAATCAAATAAAACTATTGAGAGCACCGTGTGTAGTTGAATACGCGAGGTGAAAGTAGATAGCACCATGCAAACTGAAATTACTTTTTGAAAAAATCCGCTTCTAATATTTCATTTTATTTTATTTGCTGAACAAAGAATGACCGGTTCTAAAACAAAATAATATCTAAATCCGGTATACAGTGAAGCCTGTCCATGTTGGACACTGACGAGTCCAAGGAAAATTGTCCAACTGACATTAGGATTTCAATCTCTCGGGTTTCATATAGTGCAGTACAGTAATGCATGTTTTCTTATTTTCGGTACAGCACAGCACAGTGTATACATGCAATTTCTGAAACTGGCATACTTTTTGTCTCATAAATCGGTAACAAGTGCCTGGTTTAATCAGAGAAATTTCAATTTTGTATCGGGCAGCAAAAATGTCATCAATTAAGACAGAACCAGAACGCAGTTATCTCGTCTATTTGCGGTGGAAAAAGGAGACAGGAAAAGGAGGAGAAGATGGAAGGGGAGGAAAGAGTGAAGACGATGCGAATTAAAGTACTGTATCAGTCGCCAACGAAAAAGATCGGGAAGCACTGTCTTAGTTATTATTCGTCGACGGAAGTAATGACCAGATTCTGACACCGAAATCGACTAATTGTTTTCCACCGCAAATAGACAAGGTACCAGAGTTTTCTTGTCTTAATTACAATTAAACGATCATAAATAACACTATTATAAAGCCAGAGGTCGAACTGAAAATGTTGGCAGCACCTTCGATTTAATTCCCCAAAAATTCTCAAAAAGGCTTCATCTCGCAGGTCCAGCCTGTTCTATTTGTTATTTGTTACTCCAACCCCCGTAATCAATGATCACATTCGTATAGTATACGGTATAGTATTTATAGTGTACTGACGTCACAAGCCTATCGTTAATAGTTGCATTTCCCCACTAATAACCAGTGGCGTAACTAGCCTCGGAGTCTAGGGAGGGCCGAGGTCCCTCCGCCCCTTCCCCCCACTAGAAGCCCGCCGCAGGGGAAATTTTTTGGGTTCAAGGTCACACAAGCTTAGGTGAGTGTAACTGACAAAGTACAGTGGAATCTTCCCATACGAATTTAAGCTAGTAACAGATAAAACAACACTAACAATGCAGTACCGGTACTGCAGACCTTCACTCGCTATACGGGATGATGCCGTGCCGTCCAGTTTGATTCCAAAGTAGAATAGGTGTTTCGCTGCCTCTTCAGAGTGGCACTTGTGACCCAGTGATCTTTAACGTCCAGAGTTCCGACCCTAACTGACTCTAACAGGGCATTTTTTCATTCTTTTACCAGAATCTGAGCTGTTTTAAGGCATAAACAGCAAGCAGGCCTACCCTACATTTTTGTGTGTATTTTTGGGATGAAATGAAATATAGTGAAGTACCGGTATCTATTAGTTTTTTAAATAAAAGCATACTCTACAAAAATGGCGTCACAAGTAACTGAATCCATAAGAACCATGATGTTACAATAATTTTTCGACCTCAGAATTACTGGGCTGCCAAATGGGGAGGGTATCACCACTCTGAAGGTAACTTGAGTTACGTCAGTATATTTACTATATTACCACCGGACGATGCGAACCCGACCAGTTCACTGCTTGGAAGCCCTGGTGGGCCCCGTCCATGAGATGACTCATCAACAACGTGCATGTAGTACTACTTTCCCCCTGAGAGCGGCAGTAGTGTGCAGAGAGGGAGCCTATGCGCCAACTAGTGGCCTATCGTACTACTAACTAGGTACTACAGTCTACATGCAAGTGAGAGGGCGAGCCGGGCAGTGTTTCCAAATTTTGGCAAGTGTTCACTACTACGTAGTAAAGAGCCCACATCATGGTTTTCAGACCTGAAGCACAGCCGTCTGTACTATACTCTTGAAACTTACACTATTCCTTTTTGACCATGCACTATCCCTCTTAGGAACCTCCTAGAATGCCACCAGCCGGGAACTGGCTTGATGTGACCATTTCAAAATAGTAAATAGACATGCTTACCGAAGAGCCGAGCACGGAGCACCTCGTTGACCTCGTGGTCACTTCTTCCCATCCGCCATCTTTGACACTATCGATATTATCGATAATCGATATTATGCCGTCAAGGTCCGGCGCAAATGATGAATGGCATTTTTTTTTGTTTTCAAATAAGTTTTAGAGGATAAACAAAATGGGGTTAATTTATTGAGAACGTTTGAAAACATCAACACTTACACTTGTGCATTACGCATCATGACATGCTGTGGGGGGGGGGGGGGGCTATATGATTCTGTGTGTGTGGGGGGTGAGGGCTGGCCCCCCCGCCCCCTGCCCCCCCCCCCTAGTTACGCCAATGCTAATAACATGGCCTAATGCCTGGAGTCTGAACACGGCACAATTCGTAAATGTATTTTTCCATATATGCCACAGACGGGTAGTTTGAAAACGTTCAACAAGTAGAGGTCCAAACTGCCTAACCTACTATTATATCCAGACAAAGCTAATGATTTTAAATAATTGATAATTGATAATAATCATAATCATCATTAAAATGTGGTGCATCCTCATTACATACTATAAGGAAAGGATCATACGTACAGCCCTGCGTGTTTGTGCCGTGTTCAGGCTGCAAGTTTTCGGCATTTTTAGCATTTTAAGTTAAGGTTTTCTGCATTTTAGCAGTCGAAATACTAATCTTGTCCATCATGTTAGTGTGGCAATGAATTTAACAAAGAAAAGATTGTGACGTTAGTACGGTATATATTAGACAAGGGACGTTCATAAAGTTTATACCTTTGGGTTGAAGGAAGAGAGAGAAACAGTGCAAATTGCGCACATGTATGGTAGGCTATAGTGTATAAGTTAGTTGGAAATATATAAGCTTAACCTTTACTGTTGTCTCTCCTGGATTATACTCCATACCTTACTGATGGTATATACAGTCTTACAATATCAACAGGTTGATTTTCAAGAAATGTCGATCGAAGCTAGGCGACATATCGAAAAATGGTTAAGCACATTTTGTAATAATTGAAACATGCACTGTTCCCAAAATAATATTCATTGGAAAATTTGTTGTTATATTTGGAAATTAATATGTGATAAAACCCAGCATCTGACCATTGACTACCGTAGGTAAGATACTGGGAAAATTTGGACGCCCGTATTTTCTCCTTCACATTATGAAGGAGTTGTGGTCTTTCTCGCAGTTTTTATTCCTCTATGTCTATGCTGATGAAGATGAACCGAGTTAAGTCGAAAAAAAGGCTCCTTGAAGAAGAGGCAATGGGCAGATGACCACAAAGAACTGGTGCAGAGGGCGTAATGAACAGGAGTCGTATTTTGAAAAGCGGAAAAGAATCCCTATACCATATAATTATATCAAAAACTCATACTGATATGTGTAGTATATAACAATAGGCTCTAATCTTCATTTAGCACAATATGATAATTCTTCGCCTTGTCAAAATCTGTTACTATAGAATATTTTTGTCATTATATTTACGTATAATGGAGCTGTTGCGTTTTGATATAGATAACCTCACATCTGTATAGTGTAACTTCATAACAATAACATTTTAAATGCTTATAGGTGTCATTAATATTCACGTATTTAAAATTATATTCGTATTATAATGCTGACTTTTCTGCAAGTATGTTTTAAATCGTTTCTCCTGCAATCTAGAAATATAAATATTGTAGTGCTTAAAAGCACAGTTTTCACTGGAAACTGGAAAAGTTTATAGTGCCTTTAAATACCTTTGTTGGACTTTTTAGGACCTTTCCGAGGTTTCTTTATAGGAGCTAAAAGTCTAGTTTCCACTCATTTTACAGTCTACAGATGACTAGTCGAGCGTGAATAACCAGCAGGTATAAAATCTCTAGGATAAAGAGGCTGAATTATTATTTGTTATTGCTGCGTTAGATGTCAGTGTCTGTTGTTTATACGCTGCTATATACGGGGTGGGAAAAATGCAAGAGCTGGATGGAACGGGATAAAAGATTTTTACATAATGGGCCAGGTTAAGCGTTTATGGTGCCTCATCCATCATTGGACGGCGAGCCTTGATGATGAGGGAACCAGGGCTAGAGGGGGCTGCCCCAGGGCAAGAATGAAACCTGCGCGACTATGATCTATGACTTTGGAATGATCCCTTTCAGGCTTAACTTTTTCTTCCCGGTCAATCGGCCACCTTATTGTTCTCACCAATTAACTTGCACGGTACATAGAGTTCATCAGCACGAATAATAATAATAATAATAATAATAATAATAATAATAATAATAATAATAATAATAATAATAATAATTGCCACTTGTAATTACAGAAGTGTAAGATTAATTTAGCACCGTATTTGTGCAATGCATATGTAAATCGTTATATATTAGTATTACACTTTTTAGTTATTTACGCAGTCAACTTTCTAGGAATGTAATGTAACATTCCTCTACAGCTTAACTTTTTCGTTAAATCTTCTTAATCCGCGAAATTATTTTCGACAGAGCCCCTTAAATTGCAATATATCTAGATATACTGACTTGCACAAATTTTCGTGTCGCTTCTTGTTCGCAAGATTATCAAGCTGCATCGTCTGTTGACATCGGAAAGGTTGGAGGTGAACCAACTTTTTTTTTTTGTGATGACGTGTATATATATATACCTGTAGTATGCTTTGTTGGTCAGATTTCACAGCGTTTGTTCTCTCGGGGTCGTAAAAAATTGATTCCCATCTAATGCGCGACATTGTGTTGGAAAAACTGTTGGCTGCGGTTGTTAAGAAGAAAAAGCTGAGTTAAGTGGAGCAGATTGTGTGAGCTTCATGAGCTAGAGGTGAAAAGAATTTCGTGGGCAACGTTTTACCTTGCCGATTAACTCACGTTTAACTGTGTGAGTATAAGGAGACTAGAAACGGTCTGAAATACTCATCACGTTTTAGAATGTATAATATTGGACCATGAATTATTAATTCGAAATCGATGTATAATTAAGTGTTGGTGTACATATCACACTTATGCTTACTGCAGCTGCGGTAATAATTTTATCTCACCTACCTATACACGGTATATCGCTGCCGCTATTATAAACTATATGTTTGAAGCGAAATGGGAAGAGGTTTTGTTGTCGGTGATTGCTCTTGTGCGAGATAGCTAGCTAGGAAACCTACACTGAAAGCATATATCAGCAACCCGCAGTTGTTTAGCCTGCGATTTGTCGGTAATCCCAAGGCAGACCTCAAACTGCGCAAATTCCTATGGCGGCCCAGCCCCAAATTACCCTCATCTCATGTCAAGCCTCAAATTAACCTCCACCAGATTGGCTGTATGGGAAAGTCGCTTTTCCAGATGATCGGGAATGAAGGTCCCGTCCGTCGCTTGCATCCGACCTTCCTGAGTCACCGGTGCGATGCTGTTCAGACTGTACAGTATATGGTGTACAGTGGGTGCCACAGGGCCAAGGGGGAGGAGAATTTACCTGTATCATTAGGTGCACATTGAGGATTTCTTGAAATTAGTTCTAAATTAAAGGGGGGGTTTCAAGGCTTCTTGGGCTTACATCAGCATAACCTAACCCTTAATTATTGCATTATTTTGAATTTATGTTGGCAGAAGTGGGATTCGTGGTGACGTATCTTTGGGGCATTTACGTGTTTTTTTTTTTAGATTAAAGACTCGCAAATTCGCCGAACCGAGATCTTGGCGAAATATGGGCGTGAACGACGCGTGGACGAAAAATTGTCCTCTCGGGCGAGTCCCACAAGGTTCGAAAAAAGTACGGACTTGGGGACTTGTAGTGAGTTTTTTTCTCTAGCCGGTTTAGTGCTGTCCGATAGAGCGTAAACTTGTCTATTATGGTCATATGCGAAATGGCTAGTTGGGCTAATGTGAATATTATATGAATATAAAACAGGAAAAGTTTTCTACTTGAATAATACGGTATATCCTGCTGGTTATGCAACCCCCAAGCACGTAACGAGTTGTTTAATCAGTAGGCTATCCCCTATAATTCACAGGAGATCGTCTGCAAAACTTAATTGCTGTCGCACCCCGTAACGAGACATGCCAGCATCTAAAAAAAAAGTGCTGAGTATTTTGGGCTTGATGACTGTCAGTATGGGAGGTTACTGACCATCCTGTAGAGTCGGTGGGTGGGTGTGGCGAAATAAAAATCTCACTGAATTTCTATTTGCAATTATTAGTGTTTCTACTTATTTCTCGACACGGTATAAGAATAAAAGTAACACCCTAGCAGAGCGTGGTTTCGATCCACGGACCTCTGGGTTATGGGCCCAGCACGCTTCCGCTGCGCCACTCTGCTGTCGGTAGGAATAGCTCACTTGCGAATAGCCTTATGACTACGTGCATAATTTTCAGTGATGACACAGACGTTATTAAACGCGCCATTGCAGAAAGACACTGTTAATATTATGATTAAAAAATTTAAAAAAATTAATCAGAGAGTTTCATACCTACACCCCAAGTCCTTTAGCATGTAACATCCTACCGAACTTAGATTAGAATATAGCATAATTTTCATTCCATTAAGCAACCCAGATAAACCGTATGTCACCCGTCCCACCTTTACTTATCATCATCGGAATCCCCCGGTAAACTGGAAGGCCACCTGAAAACTCGTATGGTTTGCGTAAATTTCTAGCCGTCAACTAGGAGCCACACAACCTATGGTGGTGCTCGTATTACACCAAGAAGAACCCCCCCCCCCTTTTTTTTCCCTTCACCCATCCCCATACTCACCCCCCTAATCCCGGGCCAAGAAACCGGAATGATGATGCAGGGCGAGAGAGATTTCATTATTTGGTATTATTAATATTCAATCCAAGCACTCCGAACGTGTCACGTAATGGATGTTGTAGGTGGAGCGATTACAGGTTCGCTTTATAGGCCTCTCTCTCTACATTTTTTTACACTCNCCCCCCCCCTTCATATATGCCTCCCTTTTGGGATGGGACGGGATGGCAATGAGGATAAGGCGAAGGTATATTACAAAGTGTAATTTATTGCCGGATCAACTGATAATGGTGGTAAGGGTACTACTTAGCAGGATTAGTAATGAAATCAAAAGGGAAAATGGTATAGATGCCCTACGAGAACTTTCCCTCTCATTAACCGTCTATTAGAACTGTCTTATTATGGATACTTGGACTTACCCATTTTTTTTAAAAAAAAAAGCTGATCTGCCTTCAATAGGTTTGGAGTCAATAAAGGGATGAAAGTGTGGGTATGCTAAATGCAAATTATGTATTGGTTCTGTAAGTGAATTCAATTGCAGTGGGATATTATTATTTCTATTGCATGAAAGTTAACGGTTAACTTTCATGCAATAGAAATAATACACACTTTTCAGTATATACTTGTAGGTAATCGGTCATGTTGATAATAATATGACAGACTGGATCTATGCAATAACGAGGTAATTGCATATCGACGCATTCAATTTGTAAAATTTCAATTCCTGCTACTCATATTGTGCCTTGGCTGTGATTGGTCCTGGCGATTATTCGTTTGCACTATAAGTAACATAAATACGGTAGTTTAGAGAGTTAAAATTTGCATCAGAATTAGTTTCAACGAGAAATAATTCGCAATTTGATATTTTCTTCCTTAAATATGCCCTAATATGAATAGGTCACTGCTGCAGTATAAGTCCACAGAGAATACATGTTCTTTGTGCACATAAAGTGATACATTGTATTTAAAGCTACACGGAAGCAAATCGCGATAGAATCAAAATCATTGTGATGCACACTCGTTTTTATTTCGCGACAACCCGCACGATTGGGCTAAACTTACGATAGCGGATACTACATATTCGATAATTGGCAGTTGTGCCATATTTCATTGGCGTTGTAATTCCCGTTGGTGAGGCAAAGAGATTGCCTTCGCCAACCGACTTAGAGAATAAAATCTGTCAGTGAAGGTGGAGCAAAAAAATACACTTTATGGGACCCTAGGGGTCGGATACTGGGCAAAGTGAACCGGTTACATTTCTTTATCTCTTGACCTTTGGCCATCAGATTGGCACTTCTTTGGTGGCTGCGGGATAGGGGGGGTGGTGGAGGTGGACTCAAGAAAAAAAAGAGGGGGNAAAAAAAGAGGGGGGGGGGGGTTGTTACCGTTATTGGAAGGGAGAAATGAGGTTTGGCGAGATGGAAAGGTCAACCTCCGAGATACGTATCCTCAACATCCTGTGCTGCGAACGTAGAATGACTCTACTGATCACATTTTCTACAGGCTCCACCAAATAGCCAGTTTATGATAACGAAGAAACTTGCCCAATTTGTGGAATGCCATCCTGGAGCTCTTCTCTACCGTCTCTCCAGTCCCCCCCCAAAAAAAAGAAGAAGAAGAAGAAGAAGAAGAAGAGAAGGGTAAAAATCCCGCTGGGGAACAAGAAAAGGAAGGGTTAATTACCATTTTGAGAATGTGTGCAGCTGGGTGCGTTATTGCATTTTAAGGCGCACATCCTCCGCACTAGTCAGGCCACTTTTTGTACGCCTTCGCCTGAAGGATGTTGGCTTTGCCTCTGCTTTTTTCATCCCACTCCCCTACGGACTAAAATACAGTATAAACACATGTGTACAATGTGGCCAAATCACAAAATTGTGAATAAAAATATAGCAAAAAAATTTTTTTTTGGGGGGGTGACATATTGGATTGTAGGTGATAGTGGTTCAAGTGTGGAAGTGAGAAGATGGAGGGTGAAAAAGGATGTAGTGAAGGAGGCAAGCAGGCGGGCTTTAATTTGGTAGAAGAAAATGAAGAATGAGTGCAGCATCCTGATTTACGAGGGGACCCTTGGGCTTTTGCTTGTTGGGGCCTAAGCTAGCCAACAAGTGAGATGGGGGGCATCCTCTACCAACCATTCTTTTTTTCCTTATATGATTCCTTCCTTCCTTATACTTCTCTTTCTTTCTCCTAGCTGGCGAACGAGATGAAAATTGCAATGCACGCCTCTTTCGTGTCCTCCACTTTTTCTGCTCATTTTTCACTTCCCGGAGCGAGCCAGCAAGCCACAAAAGCTCTCTCCAGCTTTTATGTGGTAGCTCTTCTTGCTGCTCAGCTGACCACCGTTGCACCAACCCTAATTACGGTAGCCTACCTTACATATAGGAGAACCCTTCGTTGTCCTGACCAACAAAAATAGGTGGATACCAAAAAGCCAAGTTGGGATTTGAAAATGTGTTTTGCTTCTACGAAAGTTTGGTACTCTGTGATGTATATGGGTCAATATTTGATAAAATGCAGTAAATGATAAAATGTTTATACAGTTGACTCCGGATATAACAGCCGCGGTTATAACGGACTCGAAGGCCATATTTCCATAAGACCATGTGTATTTTTACTCCTGATATAACATACTTATTTTCACCTCATCTCGGCTATAACAAACCATTTTTTGATCCCTCGGCGGGAAAATATGCTGTTTTTGATTACGTCATTCAACTTTCTTTCCCATCCATATCGGAGGGGGGGGTGATTTTCCCATCTGTTACTTATGTAAGTTACTCAACATCATATTTTTCTGATATATTTGGCAACAAGGAGACGACAGAAGAAAATCATTGATTTTTTTTGGGTCCTAGCTAATGTACTGGTGGACTAATTTTACATTTTTGTGGATAGTTTCATTAATAAATGCAGTAGTGTGTATAATAAGCACATGGAAAGCAGAAAACTTGTGTATATGTTGCAAAAGTAGCGATTTAGCTATAACAGACCCCAGCCCCGTGCAGAGGCGGTGCGAGGCCCCAGCCAGATCGGAATTGTAGGCCCCATGCCAAATAGCCCGCCGAAGGCGAATTTTTGGGGGGGTTCAAGGTCACACTAGCTAGCTTAGGTGAATGTAACTTACAAAGTACAGTGGCATCCTAAAACTTTTTTTTAAAAAAAAAACAGTCTACCAGTGGAAGTAGGCCCCCACAACACCGTAGGCCCGGGCTATTTGGCCCCTCTGCCCAGGCCTGAACAGACCTCGGTTATAACAGACTTTTTTCGCGGTCCCTTGAAGTCTGTTATATACGGCCGAGTCAACTGTATAATATTATACACATGTCATAAGCCGAGTCAGTTAAACAGAAGTAGCTACTACATATTTATAAATTGAGTTTTTGGGTCGATATTTGCTCAGGGTCAAATTGAGTATGGTAAAGAAAGTTGTTATATTCCAACCATAATTTCCTGCATTCCCTGACGATGTATGTATTAATACTGTAATGTCATAACATTTCACCATAAACTTTTCTAGATAAAAAATTTTTCTGTCATTACCGTAACGACTCATTTAAAAATTTCGCTTTTATTGTACAAAATGTAAAATCATGCAAAATAAATTGTTGTTGGAAAATAACAACTTTAGTTACCATATTCAATTTTGTTTACCGAATATTCCACCCAATACTCGAGGAGGCAGAAACACCTTCGATAGCTTAAAAAATAACTGTTTATAGATGAAACATTTTTGCATTGTAATAATTAGGCAAAACACCTGCTTACGTAAATGGAATAACGGTATGACAGCGGCGATTTTCGTTAAATATTTTATAACTTCATTCGCCTGACCGTAAGAATGATGGTTAAAATGATTAGTGATGAAAAAAGCATACTCGAGGCCATTTATTAACCTATGGTGGCGAAACAAGGATAATATGAGTTGGGCACGGACTTTTATGATTTAGAACGAAATGTACTAGTCATTGTCGCCTCCGAATTGGCCAGGGGGCGCCTTTCGTACGCTTCTAGGCACTTGGCAGAGAAGAAAGGTAAAAAAAAAAGAAGAAGAAGAAGAGCTGCAGTCACAATTATTAAATCCTGCTAGTAGACAAGTGACAAAGCGACTCATCCCGGAATTCCCTCAGGAGTTTAATTAATGACTTCCAATTTCACCTGACGAATACTTCTACTTTTTATACGCCAGTTATTCTTCCTCCCTCCTCCTTTTTTAACCCCCCACTACCACTTTTGCACATAGTCTTGGAGTGATTCCAAAACCCCAAGTGGAGAATCCTAAGAGAACAATTTGGAATTAGTTACCTCTGAGGGCCATACAGAAAGGATCGACGTAGTCAGAGGAATGGGAGAGGGGGGGGGGGGGAGNAAGGAGGAGGAATAGGTGACAAGGAAGGCATACCTTTAACATTCCTTCCCACGTGACCAAGGTCGCTCATCGAATTAACCGGACTTGTACAGGACATGGGAGAATTTACTGCACGTCAGAGAGCTCACCCTTTTTAAGTGTAATCGCCTTTGAGCACACAAAAAAAAAATTATGCGGTTATTGTGCTTTACATATGATGTTCATGGCACGTATTGATATATTTTGTAGCAGAATATTTCTACATGCCAAACTTATCATGGTATAACTCTGGCAAGGTGAAGGTTTTTCTCTAAATTCTTTACATTGCTACCGTGTTTATAGTTGCGTAATGCTCAACTTTTTTTTTGGGGGGGGGGGCGGGAATTCAGTACATTCTTTCACATTTCACATTGAAGAACTATTTTCATTTAGTTGAAGGTAAGCCAGTAATGTGTACTGCAAAAAAAAAATTTACCAGACGCTAAAGGCATCTTTGGTTGGAGGTAAAATAATGGCGACACGTGGTCCTCTTTGGCTGAGGTTGAACCGCATGGGTTAGACGATAGTTTGCCAACAATTTTCAGGGAAAAAGTCCCGAAATGATGCGATTTGTCTGCATTGGACCAAAGTATGTGATTTGGGAAAGCAAGGCAAACATCAAATGGCCACTATTTGCAATGCACCCTGCACTTATCTCCTAACCACAGTCACATTTTTTTTTCTTCTCTCCCTCAAACATGAATGAGATAGGTAAAAAAAAAATAAGAGCAGTGCAAACTGGAAGTATGCGGTAAGTGGTGTAGTTAGGGTTTTGTGTACCAGTCTAAATGCAGCGTTCAAGTCGTCGTAACGTCCGCAGCAGCGGATGATCATTTGGAGAATAAATGCTGCTGATGAGCTTCGTGAAGGAATCTCACAGCCTACACTTTTGGTTACAGGGTCGAGAAAGGCTAATTATTACCACTGACAATCAGTTCGTGCTTTAAAAACCTCATTTTGAAAGCTAAGACACCTGAGGGTTGATACATGTGTTATCAATAGTGTTCTGTAAAAGAGATGCCAGAAAAATTGATTATGATATTCAGCGCTGAGGGCAGTTGAGGACTAGAAAGTGACCTTCTCTGTTGTGCCTCCCGCTTGTTTTTTTTTATATATATTCCCATCTTTTTTTTGTTGCCCGTGGGAGTGGAGTACCTCTATCTATCCATCCCCTTCCCCCCCCCCCCTGCCACCATCCCCCTACCCATTGGCCTCACCTGCCCAGCCCACCTGAGCGATATGGGCCTTTGGAGGGCATAGAGTACATCACCCTTTCCACCACATCCAGTGCCTCCACTTCTTCATATAAGATTTTTTTTTTTAATATATACATCTCGATTGAAGAACAATTTTTTGAGATAATTATTTTACGAATATTTGTCAACTTTTGCTTAATTTTTTGGGGGGGAATTTTTCAGTTCTTGCATGAAGGGTTGTCCAGCAGATAGACATAACACAGGAGATGTGGCTGGTAATTTGCGAGCGCTGTTGGTTGGGAAGTGGAGCGAGCCCTAGCATTACGCATTGTCTCCGCTTCATCTGTAGTGAATTATGGGCTCGCCAGACCAACTTTGATGCTCAAGGCTCTTACTCTCTCGGCTCAGCCTCACAAAAGATCAGGGCTCCTTTTTTTTTTTTTTTAGTCTTCCATTTCTCCGTACCAAACATATGTGCTATGCCGTACCCTCCTACCCATATCTATCGCATTCTGCACTCAGACACCGAGCCAATCCTTTATTCGTGATGTAATAATGACTGTGTTCAGTACATTTTACTTGCGAGGATCAATTGATATGGAAACGAGAGATGTAGCCAGAGGAAATGAAATGCAAAAAAAAAAAAAAAGTGGGACTGTACTTGCTGCCAATATTTCAGGTTGATACTCAAGTTTATCAGGTGAACAACCTTTGACAATTTTTGGTCCGGTTTTTTTTATTCGCCTTAATTTCGGTATGATTCGGTCCATATTAATAAATATCAAGAGGGTGGGTGATTATTTATGTAGGGTAATGAGGACAAATCAGGTTGCGGTCCTTGTTATGGGTGCAGGTAATAAAGGATGGGGATATATGCAGGTAGAGAGCGCGAGCATTACAGTCTGTTCGTGAGAGAGCTGTAAAACGCTCCAGTTTTGGGCCTTTTTCATCCTGTTCTGCGCACTAATTGGCGGCGTAAAACCCTCGCCTGACAACCTTTTAGGTACCCCCACCCCCCCAGACTCGGTTTTATTTCCAACATTTACTGGTATCTTCCCACCAAGAATTTTGATGGTTAAGGCGTCCTTTTATTTCCTAGCCCTAACCTTAAAACATCTCGTTTCCTATGCGATACGACCCACGGGATTCAGAGGCAACAGACGTGTAGCTTTCACCAGAAATTTTATGTGCCGGTACTGGATGCTCTGAAAGCGATGTGGAGAACATATCCACTTTAGATTTCCTTGTTACATTACAGATTACGTGTATGAAACGACTGATAGCGGTTGGCACTCGAAAATGTACTATTTTGGCATTTTCAATTTTTCATTTTACATTTTTTATAAAATACGAAATGAAAATTAAATTTACATTTTACATTTTTTAAATACGAAATGCAAATTAAATTTACATTTTACATTTTTTAAAATACGAAATGCAAATTAAATTTTCATTTTACATTTTTTTAAAATACGAAATGCAAATTAAATTATGATTGTACATTTTAAAATGCCGATATTTCTTATATTAATTTCACTTACATATTCCGGGTTTATTAGAATAACGTCGCGGAATATGTGCAGCATTCCGACGTCACTGATTGGATAGAGAGAAGAATAAGCTCAATTCACATGCAGATGAGGTTACGGAGGGCAGAGATGGAGGATGGTTCTGGGGCAACAGTCACACTGCTCCTCATCTCTTTTCGAACGGTACATTCTGGACCCCCCTGGCCATTAATATTGACAGTGCTTGTACTTTTTTTTGTTGTTGCTTTGTTTTAATATATACGCATTAACTCGACAGGTGGCGGCAAGCTGGGTCATTTTATTCCGTGGGGTTAAAAAGTCATGCGAAATGCTGCAGGGCTGTCTTGCTTGGAAACTAGTTTAGCAACCTCCAATAGCATAACATGTACCGAAAAGAATAGCCTTTCCGCATATGTCCTACTTCCTTCTGAATCCGGCCTATGTGGCTGTACACGAATCAAAACATACCAAAAGAAAACATTACATGAAGTCGAATCATATTTTTAAGAATTCAATGTAAGAAGAGATGATTCTTGGGATAATTTACTGTGCAGTCTGAAATTTGAGCGGAAGCCAGAGGTCAGGTTCGTCTCAGGGGTAAAAATGGAAGGATGCTGGTTTGGTGGGAAAACTCATGCTGTGTTTTACCTTTGATATAAAACTGGAGTGCTGGAACGTTAGAAAGGATACGGCCGATGTCTGTACGCGGTTCACATTTAGTGTTGTTTACAGTTGGAGACCAAACACTGGCTTGTATTTCAAAAATTAATCAAATTCATCCAGTGCAAGAGGGACAAACAGTCATTTTAGCTCGTGTCACAGCAATGTCACAGATGGATGTATCTGCATAATTTATTGCCGAGTAAAAATATGCGGTACTATATGTCCTTACCCACAGTAGCCAGACGAAGGACTTGCTGCGTTGTGACTTCCACCAATAACTCCATTCGTAATGAGCTGGAAAGTCTGCTTCTGGCTGTCACATATCTTGTTTATGTGTTTACCTTGGCGACAGAGATTCACCGGTCGTGAGTCTGCATCACGGACTTCACATTTTCTGCATCCGCCTGCCTCCTACCCAAGTAATAATCATCTGCAGGCAACCCCTTTAGACTCTAGCGCACTTTTTCAACTCCATTTCTGAACATAATGACGTAACATGTACCTAAAGGACAGCATATCTGGCCACTCTTAGGCTTAGGATGGCCGTCTGGTCAGGCAGTTTATCCAGCCAAGTCAGGGCCCAGGCTAGGCCTTGAACTCGGGATCAGGTTGCTGGTGATTATGGAGGAGTTATTTGGGATCCGGTTGCCGAAAGGGTGGCTTCCGTCTACCTAGATCCGGTAATTAATGAGCCGATTATGCGCACTAACTTCTCCTCGCCATCACTGTGCTTTTCTAGCCCATATTAGCCCCCCAAGAGGTTAAGCCTACGTGTCTCGACAGTTTGGGTAGTGGCCATCTTCGGTGTCGATTGCAACAAATTCTCAGCTTGACTGCGATTTCGGTAGAGGATTTTTACCATTAGCCTCTAAAGGAGCAGTAAATTTTGTGCAAGTTGGTGCCCAGAATTTTCGCATGTCACTATTGTCACGATGAAATGTTGGTACAGGTGAGTTTGACCATTCTTGTCCTTTGCCTCTGGTCACGCACGAGATATTAGTGTAAGAAAAATTAGTGTCATTATGGTACGGCATGTGTCACCATGCGGTAAGCACTATGAAGGTAAATTAGGATGGTTAGAACCTCACCGCAATTTGTGCTATAGTTTGATGGGAAATTCTTAACATGTAATATTCCCAATACTTGGTACATACCGGTACACCTGTTTTTACCACTTTTCCTAGAATTCAAATCTCCTCAATAGTAGGAATTTGCTAATTTCAGCGCCTAATTAGAGACTAGAGAGGAATACTACCTCCTAACACTTGTCACGACATATAAAATTACCATGATCCTTGTTGAAAACCTTCTTGGTAAGTCACTGCATTAATTTCTTCTCAGTGTAACTGATGGCGAGTTCCACAGCCATCATTCAGGTATAGCATTAGAGTTGGAAGGACGAGTGGCAGGAAAGAAATGCTGGGCCGGTACCATGTCGTGGGGATGCTGTGATACAGCTCGTCTAATGAAGTCGCTAAGCTGTGCCAAGGGCAGCAGCAGCACTCGCTGAAGGATTACCATATATTAAGAGGTGATGGCAAGCTTCACACATTGGCATAAATTCTAATTAGAAGCCAAGTGATGTCTCTCCAAAGAATAATGCTTTAATTTCGGATCCTTCTTACAATTAGTGACAAGTTGTTGTTTGCTGTCAAGTCTACGCACTACAGGAACACTTTTTTTGTTGATGGCTGAACGCACCTTGTCGGCCATGACCGGACGTCAGAATATAACTCTGGCGCCTAGAATTATGACCCTATACCCGGAATTTTGTGCTGCACAAAAATGCATCATTTATTGCTACCCCATTGTTTGTTCAATTTCAAATTTTTTAAAAATATTTTATTATTAGTTTTATAAACACTGTTTTAAGCGTCAAATAACTGCAGGATATACCGAATTCCTTGAGTTAGTAGAGTTTGTTGATAAAGGTGGATTTCGGTGTTGAACGATTTAGTATGACGTAATTACAATCAGTGTGCTGAACGTTTCCCACGTGCAGAAGTGATAGGGTGGAGATGAGAAGAGTGGGGAGGAGGTGGAGGGGGGAGCATTGGGGGAGGGGTGAGGGGGCGGAGAAGCAACCCGGAGCAATTTTCCCACCTGGAACGGCGGAGCGAGGCAGCTCTGATTTTTCTCCCCACCTTGAATAATGCTTTCTTTCCCCCATCCTCCACGGTTTTCATCTCCCCCAAATTACATGCTTGGGTAAAAGAGTGTCAGCCCCTCTATCTCCTCCTCCACCATCATCCCCGCCAAATACCCATTCACCTCTGCTCCTCTCATGTCTTCTGTAGCGCTTCGCAACACCTTGCACGTTTTTTTTTCTTCTTCCTCTACTCACAAATTAAGCCAAACGCTTTCAAATTGAATTTAAACCCACTTAAGACTCCCAAGTGAACCGAACAGATGATATTGTTTAGCCTTGTCGACAACGAGAGCATTGTTGGGGCGTGACATTGGGTGATATGGCGTTGATTGATGTTTAGAAAGAGGTGTGATGGAGAGGGTGATTTGAGAATCCATCATGAAACGAAACAAGGTGTGGCTGAATCTGCTTTTAGGGCTGGTTTCTAACACTGCTTCAGCTCACTGATTTGAACTCGTAGCCTAGCATTGTTGACAATAATTTTGACCATGAATATGATGCACTGTATCAGGCTGTATGTTTTGGTCCTGCTCCATCCATCTCCATAGTTAATCTACATATCCATCTATATATCCAACATGCGGTCCGTCCCTAGTGCCAGGCCAGATCAGACCCTAAGATATTCCAGCAGATGCCGATCCCATTGTTTAAGTCTCCCGCTCGTATTCCTCAGCCGCCGGTCACATGGCCACATTATACAGTACATGCTGACGGACCATCTTTCCCACTTGATATTCTGCAAGGGTTCTCTCAGTATCCCGGTCGTTCCACTTACTGTTGTGCTGTACCGTGGATTTCTGAAATGTGCAGACAAATTTTACTAGACGTGTTCTTTTCCCCTGGACTTGCGTAACTTGTATGGACTTTTTTCATTAACATTCTTAAGTTGTGGTGTCACGTGAGAGTAAATTTGATTAGAGGGGTATACTGGCACTTTTGATGAAAAGTCACGCGTTTTTTTTTCTTTCCCATAAGTGGTTTTTATTATTTGGATTTAAATACAATGGTATAGAAAATCTAGCACTCGTGGCATTATGACAAGGATTCATCGTACGTTACTTTTTGCGGGGCTACAGTACATCCATACTGACTACTTATACATCGCGTCGGTGTGAAAGGCATATGCATCATCAATTCTTTAAAATGCTGCATGTGACAGTTCTTACTGAATTACTCCCCAGGATACCACGATATGATATATTGTTTACAATGGATGTGTTGAAAGTTCCCGGTTGCGCCTGAGATCACCTAACCAGTTTTAGTGTTTCACTATATTGTTTATTAAAATAATCCTCTTGTAGCGCAACGGTTGCATGGGTAAGCTGATAATTTTTATAAGCCAATCCGCAAACAGGATTGCAACTCCTCACTTGCGAATTCTGCTACTTCTGTAAAGCACACTCCCACAGCTATACTTCTCTCAAGCTTTCAGAGCTCAATTTTTCATATAAAAATGAGCTTCTAAAGTAGTTTGCTTTGCATAATGAAGCCTCAACTCATTGAAAGTTCCTGAGAAAATTTTAGGAAAATAACTTAGCACACATAACGGATCACATAAATTTTGTTATATAAAGCTCATTATTGTGAAGAGCTTAACTTTACGGAAAGAGTATAGTTTTATTATGATTGTAGAAAACTCCAGCTATGATTGCAGACAAAACATGCTAACTGAAAATATGATATTCAATTGAACGGAGAAAAATTGTGGTTTTGGGTGTCACATCAGCAATTTCCGTGTTCACTGTAATCATTCAATGTAACCCAATTTGTGTGCACCTGACATTTGATTTCAATCACTGTAACCACCTCACAAAATTGGGAACCACTCTTTAAAAAAACACCACGTGATAAAAAAAAACTCGGGGTCAAAACGCACTCGCATGATAATGCCCATTAGGTCATAGAATGGAATGAAGACGACCCCGACTTTTGTGTAGGGTTCAGCTGGTCATTCCAAGCAGAAGGCCATTGGATTCCGGTAATGAATGGGCCAAACACGGTTTCGGAGGCCCAGTGGCGAATCCACCCACCAGTTAAGTATGTTGCTAATCTCAAAATACACGCCAGATGACTTCAGCTTTGGCAATGGAACTGGTCGCCGTATATGTGCTGCTGTACCCTCACAATACTGCCATACCAGCCATCCAGCAGCAACAGGTTTGGAACCTTCCCTTAATTTATATTCCGTTTCGGTGGCCCCAGAATCTTGGTTGTGTACGTGTGTGAGGCCGAGGGAAGGTGCTTGTGTGCGTGAGACTCCAGGTATAAAGGATTAGTATTCTCGCATTATGGAAGTAAAAGGAAGAAGGTGTCGGTGTGTGAACCACGGGAGACTTTGGCCTCTGGTGTCGCCGCAACAAATTTTAGAGGCACGTGACGCGCATTCTTTGCTGCACTGCACCTTCTCAATGGATGGTCCGGACATCTAATCATGCCAGACACCAACGTTGATTATTATGCCGGTTTTTTTACGCCTGCAAAGTTGTACTGCGGGTAGGTAAAGCACTGGCCATTCTTACCCTTCGCGCCGTTGCATGTGTTAATTAGCTGATTGATTAGGTATGGAAACTCAGTGGTTAGTAGCTTCTACTGCCAGTAAGGATTTCTGCCAAATGAAGCTAATTGTTTTACATGCCCCTACATGAAGGAAATGAGCAGTGTTTTAATATATATTTTGGTTCCCACTGGTAAAGTCACAATACCTAATATCGAGAAAGGATGTCATAAAAGCGGCATGGGGTACTGGAGAGAGATAGAGGGTGGTGTGATGGATTATTGGACTCGGAGGGGGGGAAAAATGGGGGGTTGTTGACATCAGCTCAAAAAATGGTAGGCCTACCCACCACCGTCTTCACCATCGTAAATAAATAAATAAAATAAAATAAAACAAATGTGGATCTAGAAAATCCTAAAATAACTACGAGGGACGAGGTTTAGAGAATTCAGTGGCGCTGCGCTGGTGCTTGACGTGAAAGAGGGTTAAATAAAAACTTAAATGGCTGACATCACTTTTATGGATAGTACTAAAGTGGAGAATGATACAATAAAAATTGACTGACAAAACCATACAGAAACATGACTCCATAATTTCATTGTCAATTTTTTACTGTCGTCATCCTTCGAACTGACCACTGGGAAATTCCTGCACTACACCCCCATGCCTCTGGAAGGAAAATTGCATAACAGCCCCCCTGATGCACATGTGTCATCGCTCAGAGAGAATCCACTAATGACCCTGAAGCTGAACCGAACCTGAGCCAAATTGGAAATAACTTATTCTTCACGATACAGTTTTTGTGCAGAAAAAGCATGGTCCTACAGGGTGCAGGTGATGCCGCAGGTAGATACAGCTGTTGAGAGCGGCTTCTTTGCTGGGTGGTACAGAATCGGCCCGTTCTGCACGTCCGCCTATTCCGACAAGGTCCTGGCCGCTGACAAAGCACGGCCAAGAACAGACCCTCAGGTGTTTCCGCCGACTTCCTATGCCCACATGGACTATAGAGTACACTCGCCTTTTCCCACGTACAGTTAGCTTGTATATCTGTGACAGTGTCGTGCAATAGCTCATGTCCACTTTATAGGTGGGATGGAGTGCAATTAGCGATTAATGTTGGGCGTGGATTCTTATATTGGACTGATGGGAAGGGTTAGTGGGATGGATGAATGAGATGTGACGAAAGCCCCGTGCTTGTATGTACAGCACAGTATCTGTATCCGAATCGAAAAGGGAGCCGGCGGCGAAGGCTTCGGTCAAAGGAAGAGTAAATAATTCCTCGCCCACGCCTTCTCTCATCATGAATCCATCAGCGCTCATTAATGCAGGGCAGGCCATCCAGTTTTATTGCCCGAGTCTATTCCTGCCTCATTGCAGGCATTCACTTCATCCGTCTTCTACCCCTACAGAACAATGTTGACCTCCATATGCCTACCCGCAGGGGGTGGAGAATACGGTACCGCCGACAGATATGTAGTCAAAAGTTCAGTGCTTACCCCTTACCAACAACAATGTCCTCAATTCGTACAAGATTTCGTCTGAAATTATTTATTGTATAAGGTCGTCACTCCTGACCCCACAGGGTTACTCAGGTGGTCCAATATTAGTCTAGCCTCGTCTCCAGCTGATTTTACGACTTGTAGCCTCCACCCAGCATGCACGCCATCTCTCGGCAATACTGCCAACTCGCAACTAACTCCATCTACTTGATGCTGGGGAGTAATCGGTTGAATTCCACATGTTAAAATGAGGTCCAAGTGCTGCATATTATGTCTAATGATTCGTTTTCCTCAGCAGTTTCGACGCTACAAAATCGACGAAAGGAGCCAGCAAGCTACGGCGAGACTTGATCAACGCGGAGATAGCCAACTTGCGTGATCTCCTTCCGCTGCCGTCGTCCACCAGACAGCGGCTATCGCAGCTGCAGCTAATGGCTCTGGTCTGCGTCTACGTGCGCAAAGCCAACTACTTCCAGCAGGGTGAGTACACCTGTTATACAACGTAACTTACTTGCACATACGCTTTTACCTGTCACTCAACGAGCAGGAAGAGGTACACGCCCGTTTGGACATTTCAATTTGCACCCAAGGCGGAGACGGAACTTGGGACACGCTAAAAGACGAGTAACATTGGCGACCGTACAATGCAGCTTTCCCGGATTTTGCTTGACGCCAAACTAAAGGGTGCCGTAAATCAATGGCAACGAGACACCAAATGTGCCTTTCACTTGTAAGATAGCGATACCATTTCCAGCACCGCCCTTTTACGCTCTCCTCTTGTGGCCAAATACAACCTAAGAAAGAGGAGAACGATTTCGTGGCGAATATTCTTGCGCAATTCAAACCAGCTGCACGGAGAGGTAGCACTGCCCTTTTTGAGTGTATTTTCAAACCTGATTCTGTTCCTGAAGGAGCACCCTTTCATGGATTTCTTCTCACGGTTCATTTTTCAACCGTTCGTTGATGTCTTTTTATTATCTGTGAGTTTGATCAAGTTCTTGATGAGTGAAAGACACGAAGTGGTCTACTAATGACCACATTTTTACAATGCTACTGCTTACATTCACTACGAGTGACTGATGTACTGACCATTGCAAATTGGGATGATGTGTGTATTTTTCTTGCAAATCACATTAGGCCACCCATCAAGACCATCACAATTTTTATGATCAGTCACTAGTGTGTCAAGCATTTAAATAGGCTATCACCCCAGCACGGTTTCTTAGAGAGTTATGGTTGACCCGAAATCTGAACAGGTAGGGTCCATTTTTCTTGGAAGTCTAGGAGTTTTGACACCACACGTAACATCATCCAGCATGCATGGCAGTGTGCGCCCATTAATGCGTGTTTATAGCTTAAGCCTACATATTTCTCAACCATGTAATAATCTGGTGTCACGATTACCTTGCATTACCGCTTCAGAATGAATAATCAATCATGAAGGGCGAGGCAGGCAAATAGTAAAGCATATGCTCCGTTATGGGGGTTGACGTTCCTTTCGACATTCCGGGGAAATCTTCGGCCGTGGGAAATCAGCCCTGGACTACCTCAAAACTCAGTTGCACAACGAGTTGTCTCCTAGTTGACTTCTGGCTGTGACGAGTGGACACCAAACTGTCACAGACACAAACCCCCGATTCCGGAAATGTGAAGCGACATGTGACAAACAGTGCTGCTGTTGCATCCAGGTCTTCACGTTGCGTGTGTGTTCGTGTCCTTTAAAAAAAAGGAAAAAGGATGGGACGGATCCATTGTCCCGGTGTCGAGCAAAACGAGTTGATCCTCCAATTTTACGACTCCTTCTCTCAACTCTAAAACTCGCTCGTCAAGGAGAAACGATGGCTGGTCCACGTTATGAGGCAGAAAAAGAGATAGAGATGCATGCTGGACCCAAGGTATGGGACAGGGACGAAAAAGCAGGATCCGGAATGTTACGTCACGATCTCAAAAACCTTTTGGCTAAACGGAACCTGCCCATTACCTCGAGATAAGCTTCTCTTCTTTTTGAGTTATGCAATCGATTAGGGCTTAATCTCTCCGCATTGTTGCTTTTTTTTGTTGCGAAATATTTTGGGTACAGTATACATTATTGGCTTACAGGTGGTATAGAGGCTGTAATTTATTCTCATTAGCTTGGATTCGAGTCAATATTGCATTTTTTGGAGGTCGAGCATAAAGATAAAGCAATGTTATGGAAAAGTTGATGACATTAGGAGGTCGGCGACCTCTTTTTCCCTCCACCTTTTGTTATGGCGGCCGAAGGGAACCAGAAGCGCAGGTCGATAAGCCCGACATGACATTTCCCTAAGCGTAAAAGATAAATCTTGGCAGCCGATTTATTTTTTTGGCTAGAACTGTGTCTGCGTATCCTTCTCCCTTTTGATATTCTTCGTTTGAAAGTGGTGCTCTTTGTCCCCCTGCTGCCAACCTGTTTTACATGTTCCTCTCCCGCCGAAGTTTGGCCAAGTGGCGCCCTTTATTGTCGCCGCAGCCATTTTTTTTTGTTGTTGTTGCTAATAGCACGCTGGCATTTCTTTGTCAGAATTTTTGGTGATAGATCTGATTTTTCTGTTGGCTATGCTGTCGAAACACACTGATGAAGAAATTGGTGCCAATGCCAAGTTAGCTGTTTAGGTGGAGGCAGATGGGGAAAAAGAAGATATGCAGAGCAGCAATATTGTCTTGGGAGGCGGTGCAGACATGCTGCTTTCACACATACACATGAACCTGGGTGACCCGGCCGTATATCAATCGGAGGCGTTACGATCGGTTGCAGATATATGTCCCTTCTCATATGTGGGAGGCATGTTATGGAGCTCTCTGCGGCCAAGCTTTTATTTTTTTTTAAAGCTGGTCATATAGCCTCACACGTTCACTATGCTTGTTTCTCGACCCACGCCCTCTTGCTCTGCTCGACTTGCCAAATATCACATGCTTGTTCGCCTTATTGACCTCATGAACTTCGTGCATATTAGTTGGTTTTATTTTTTTTATTTTTTTCAAAAGAGGTTGAGGGCCAATAGTTGCCAGAAGCATCATGCGCCTTGGCAATAATAAAATCGGAGAAAAGAAGAAAGGTCCTAATGAGAAGGCGAATGGCTTGATTGTTGTCGGGAGACAAAGTGGGCGATGGACTCTGCTGAGAATACAAGGGGGCCTAAGCAAAAGGGGCCCACGGATTGATTTCACGCCGGGACCTTCCACACAACAAAAGACTGCCCAATTGGCAGGAAAAAAACCAGAGCTGGCTTAGCCTTCCGCTTATGAAGGGCTGCTGCTTGTAAGGTACCGTACTTTGATCCTTTTGTGATGGTCTGGCACAGGACAAGACTTGCAGGCCTAATTAATCAGGAGGCTGGGAGGGTTTTGTTGCGCCAACTAATTGCCAACATGCCACAGTGTATAGTAGTCGAAGGAGAGAAAAAAATATAAGGGGGAGGAGGGCAGCCTTGCCTTTAATTAGCCAGTATTATTTGCTCACATTTGGGTAATTAACCTCTCTGCAGGGCCTATTATATCAGGAGGTGGAGAAAGTGGGGGTGGGTCCAGCACACCTTCTTTCAGCTGGACACTAGGCAATGAGCTATAGGGAGTGGAAGAGTCGTTTTGCTCATTTACCCGAGCCAATTACGGCCTTTTTCACTTACATCACGCTCGCCATGCAACCGACTTGTTGGCGAAACGAAATTGATTTGTTTTTGTTTAGCGTGAGATGTGGAACAGTTCGGCTTATTTGCCACCGGAATAAATAATTACTTTCCGGATCGTCTTTGATGCAGCGTCTGCTTCACTGTGGGGTGCCCCTAGAACATGCGAGCAGATGAGGCCAAGTCACTCTCTAGATATGTTGGCGGATGTGTGAAGTGGTAGTAACCTAACTAGATTTGTGAGCTTAGCTAAATTAATATTTTATAGGTTCTGCATACAAGGATATTTTTTTACGTTGTTATTCATGCGTTGATCAGCTGAGTTGTAATACTACTTCCCATAAGAGTGTTTCAAGATATCAAAGGCTTACGGTACATATAGTGATAAGAGGACAAATGTGAGGCGTGAGAAGGGAATAATATTACTGGATGAGGGGAAAAAAATTAAAGCGGCAGCTGACTGTCACACTCAAGGGTGATGTTGTACCTGCAAGAATATCCACCTGTCCTGTCCACACAATGGCTTATACTCTAGACATACCTTCTCGTTTAATGGTTTTGCATGGGATCTGCTAGAGAAACCTGGTTTGAAATTTTTATTGCTCAGCATGGGACCAAAATAGTTGTGACATATGGGTAGCAGGTGATCAGTATTCCTTTTATGACCTGCATCTTAGCATGTTACTGTCATTAGTATAAACATGGTGCATAAAAGTTGCGACAAAGTATAGAAAGTCTGAACCTTTCTTTGAATGGGCTGCGGCTTTGTTGGCGGTCGGACTAGAAAGAGTCCAATAGACAAATTGGGAATGATTTTAATGGCGAAACAATTTCAATAAGTTGTCGATAGGGGGCATGAAATAGGGCTTTAAGGGCCTCTTCCGGTGGGCCTTAGATGGAGAGCGGCACATTTATCAAATAGTAGCATCTTGCTTCGGGGATGCCTAGGTGGGGCTTGACTTTGATGGCCACCTCATAAATGTAACTATGAAACCCTGATCAGCCTCGTCCATCGAATCCACAAAAAAACGCAAGCTGGCAGCTATACGTCCACTACACAAACCGTCCAGGAATTTTCTAGCATAGTAATTGGTATCAATGCCATCTAAAGCAACTTTTCTCGCTCGATTTTTTTTTTTACTTGACTGATGAGCGTAACTATATAACGTAAAGAGCTTCGTTAGAGTGAAGGGTTTCTTTGATGAGCACAGTGTTTTATTTGATCAATTTTTTCGTGGAGCCATTTGCAAAAATTTATATATATATATATGCTATGTCCTGTTACCTTTTTTAATACACCTGAGCTTTTCCTGTGCAATGTGTGTGATCAGATTTTGAACCTTGCTGATATTTTGTTCCTATTCCTATGGGTCTGCTAGGATAGTTATTATGGAGTGGGGTGACGAAATTCTTCCTTGATTGCAGAAAATTACGCGTGAGCAAGAAATTCAATTACTTGTCTGACGTCATTTTGACCTTTTTGCCACATTGCAGCTGGAACTTGAATTTCTTATGATTTTACACGTCTGTATATGCTTACGTGTTTAATATTTAAATCATGGCGTGAATTGTACATCTATGGCCGAATGAGACAGGAACATCCCTAACCAAAACCAGCCTAACTGAGTCGTACGCATTTGCATATTTTTGCATACTTTACGATAGCCATATAGAAAGAGGCGGCGAAATGTTTGTGCTACCAGTCAGCCCCAAAACCCATCACACCTCATGTCATGAATCAATCTTAATAATTTATTAACATCCCCTCATTCAGGACATTATATGCCATTGATTTATACTAACCGTCAGCTGGATTAATTAATGACTATTCTACCCCTGGACCTAAAAGCCGCACTCGAATCTAATTGGCCCAGTATCAGCACCAAATATTACTGTCCCAAAAGTCACCATAAATGAATTTACCACGATTGTTTATAAGGTTGTATGAGACTGATGATATTAATGGTATACTATGAGATTGGAAGAAGTCGCAAGAGGGGGATGGCCGATGATGAAGGTTAGGTAGGAGATGGAGCAGTTGAGGAGGGGGGTAGAATGAGTGTGTGGGGCAAAAAGTTGGAAGGAGCGAGGTGAGCGGGTTGTGATTCTACATGCTAGCATTGCATCGCATGGCAGCAGCATCCGGCATCTTTCGGCCTTTTGCCTCCTGCAACTCGTCTTTTCAGCGCAAAGCCAACCTTGGAAGATTTTTCACCGCACAAGCTCCGGAAAAATATATGGGGTGGAAAAAAAACAACAACATGAGAATAGATATAGGTGGGAGAGGTCGTAGGCAATAAATATTAATTAGAGACGAGTAAGATGGACGAGCTGGTGAAAATGGGCATAAATTATGTGCGCACCTATTGATGCAATCAGTTAGAAGAAGGCTTCCAACCCACAACTTTCTGCTGGAAATTTTTAAAGTTAAATGTCAATTCTTTTTTTTGGGGGGTTAGAGTTGGATCGAACTCAGGACCACTGATGAACACCGTGGTTGGTACAGTACCGTAATTGAATTCGTGGGAAGCGCGATGTTAGTTGCGAGCAGCACAATGGGTTTCAGTGGTGTCAGAGGAAGTGGACAGGTACAAATTTGCCAGGTGAGCTATGAGCAGTCCTTCTCTCTTTTTCCCTCTCCCTCCCTTACATGATTTTAGGGCGGGGAATGGGCAGGGAGGGAGGGGAAGAGCCCGAATTCCCACTGCGAGCGATTCCGCTGATAAATATTGGACAATGGAAGTTGCAGCTAACGCGTGTCACTGTGCACGCTCACCTATTTATTAGGACAGATGGGGACATTTATTATAATTTGATGCAGCAATGTGAGGTCCTGTCCTGTGGGGCTTGGAAATATCTTACTCATCATTCAACATGTATACAGGATGACACGGTAAAACAGTCCATCGATAGTATCGGCTACAGCAGTTTGATCCGGACACAATCGCTAAAATTCTGCTGTACTTTTTGTTGGACGCAGTCACATCGGTACATGACCTGCAGACTGACAGTACACTATCCAATGTGTGCCGAGCTTAGCATAGCCCTAATTGCTGTCGTCCATCTAGTCGGCTTTTCTTATTCTAGGCGGGGATGGAAGGGCCATATTAATCCCGCCTTAGACACAAAGGACCAAATCTTTTCTCTGACATTGGAATTCGACGCCCTATCAATCCTCTCCTGCCATCAATTACTATTACCGGATACAAGGAAGGCAGGCACCGGGGGATGACAGACTCTAGGTATACGAGTACAAATCGCACTGCGCCGATTACACGCACCTCCATCACTTCTTACACTTCTTCTCATCGGATTTATCTGTATAAAGAATTACTTCGTGCAGAGATCGGATCGTTTACAGGGGGTGCCTGCGAAAAATTATGCACTGGCCTTTAAGTCAAGCCTGTCAGATACAGTGCTGCAGGACATGTGTAATACAATGCAAATGGTACATTAATATTATAGGTTGTATTAAGCCATATAAATATCTAACATATTTCCATTTAAGTCGTAAGATATAGAAGCAGGTTAAAATGTTATATCAGTCATGTTGATTAATGTTTAAATTTTCAACATGCATGCCTTTCAGAGACAAAGTAAGGAGTAAACCAACAATAACCTACACAAAAAAAGTGGTGGTTTTCAGTATCCCCTGATTTACATATCTCCTTGCCAAGCTACGATTCCATTTTGACCTTAACGCCAGTACAGGGTGTTTTAAATCACAGGGACCAGCCCTTTTTCGCAAAGGATACGGACTTGAGATGTAATCGCATTTTCGTCGGCAAATTATTGGCGCGATGGTATCCCAGAGGCGACAAGGTCAAGACCAGTCCCCGTTTTCTCCGGAATGCCGTCGAAGGGGAAATTGTCGTGTCAGGGAAGCTAATAATGCAACCAAATGGTGGTCCTAGAGCATCAACTTGGGAAAAACTGCCGCAACTTACGTTAGATAACTCAACCGTGGGGTGCGGCATGGAGCTGGAAAAATAGCAGGTGAATCAGGCAGGTAAGACAGCTATAATGATGGCAGCAGAAAAAGACCCAAACCATATAGGCAATCTGAGGATGACTTGTGTTGCCATCTCGCAGGTGGCAATTTACCTGCAGAAAATAGTCTATCTTGTGGTCGCGGTACCATCGCGTCTGTCTCTTCTTGTGGTACAGCAGCCCTAGCATCTTGTGATGAGCAAATTAAGCCAGGCGAGGCCGCCTTTTTCCCGTCTTCGGAGGCCCCATTAGTCTTGGCTTTTAAGACGGGAGGCAATTAAGTGGCTGACTCCGCGCGTCTTTTCAGTGGCAGCCCACAAAAGGAGGTTGGAAGATGCAGCTTAAGGTGAGGGATTTGGGTAGGTAGGGTGATGGGGAGGACATATTCGGCATGAAGCTCACATTAAAAGAGCTTGTGGACAACTTTTGGCGCCGGCTGATGACAAATGCTGGCTGGCTGGTCCATGATTGCCAACAAGTGCCTCTCAACTCCAAATGACTACCTTGCACAATTTACACTCCTTTTCCCACGCTTGTTTGCCCTGGATATTACGTATTGGAATTCATGTCTAACCACTTGATTAAATGTTATGCTGACACCAGTTACATAATACAGGTATATGTGGTATATACCTGTCATCCTACCTATATCCGGCTTGCGGGAGGGTTCAACGTATTCGCGGAGGAGAAGCCGGAACTCGGGGCCTTGTTCAAGGCCGACTCGTGGCCCCGACGGGACACCTTCTCAAGGGCTAAGTCTGCGAATAGAAAGAAGAAAGAAAGGGACGGAGGCTGCAGGCTGCAGGGTGGGGCACCTACTAGCCACAACTATTATGTCATCTGCGTACACTATCTCACGACACGGCTGACTATTCAAACACGGGTTTCGGGTCTCCAAACCTGCGTGACGAGCACGCACCCCTCATTTGTAGGCCGCATACCTTGATGGAAAAGTAATTAAGTCAATCTAGAGAGCGGCAGGTTGTTGTTGTTGTTGTTGTTGTTGTTGTTGTTTTTTTTTTAGGTCTGTTTCTTGCGCTGCACGAGTCGCGATGGTGAGGCACTTGTACTGATGCGGCTCCAGCCAAATGAAATCCCAAAGCCCATTTTATGGGCAGAATTGCTCTGTCTCGTTGCACAATAGGTGACAGGCGGGCACAGAAAGAGGCGTTTCCTCACACACAAAGCCTTTTGAAACATGAAAAGTGAGGGTTGGCGCCGAAAAAAGGATTCATCCCATCCGGCTACTTACTTCTTACTAGCTCACTTACCACACACCAACTGAATATAGGAAATATTCATTTTTACCTGGTTGTTCAGCATCAGGTTGGAATAAGCAACCTTTACCTGGATGTCATGTCAAGATACCTGTCCTTATTCGCTTGGTTTGGTTTTTTTTTTCTCACCTCATTTTTTTCCACCGTGTTGAAGAGTAAGTGACATGAGGTAAGAGCTTGTGACACGATCCTTTTGGAAAAGGCGACTAGCGGAAGAGCATGCATAATGCGCAAGCAGCCAGCGAGAAGGCACCACAACAAGTGCCGCCGCCGCTGCCCTTCCGCACTCATCTAGTCCTATCATGCATTCCCATTTACGTACATATATTTCACGCTCTTCCACTTCTGCACACTCTTTCACTTCTCCGCCCCAACCATTTTGCATGTCAACAGGTCCAACATGTGTACGGTACTTCCCGAAAACTGAGTGGTGGTATACCGTGCGGTCAATTCAAAATTGAAAATCATGGAGGAATGTATGATCAAATGTGAGCTTGACGTGCTTGCAGAATAGGAGTGTGGTGTTAATTGTTGATGGGAAGAAACAGAAAGGAAGGCGCTGACAGAAGACGTGATTGGCAATTAGCTGGCAGCGAACAGGTCAATGGGATCTGCAGAAGCCTTCAGTGGATGTAGGGATGAAAAATGTCCGCTCACTGATGGAAGGCAGCCGATTGTTGCGCTGAGACCGTGATGGATAGGAATGGTATTCAATTATTGCACATTTGGATACCATCCCCATCGGGGGGGGGGGGGGGGNGGGGGTTCACTACCTGCGTGTTATTACGTACTTATAATATTATCGGGTATTACTACTTAATTGGACTCATGTGTGATCCCTTATTTTTCAGTGTTCAAGCGACATGAGACGGGTCAAGCACCTACTCCCAGCATCGGCTTCTCCAAGGTAAAGTGTCGCTCTTTACTCATTTGGGTGATGTGGGTGCTACGGTCCAATTGATAGAGTGCTCAGCAGTGATTAGATTAGAGCCTAGAGCTGCTCTTGTCGCGGCCAATTAGCATAGAAATGAAGCTGAAGATTGAATTTTTTTGACTCGGATATTCACCGCTTTTCTACCTGTAAGTGGAGGCCTAATCGACTCTGGGAACAACTAATTTTCATATATCGATTGCCGGTCGATTGGTCTCGGCACGTGATCACTACGCTTTGTCGGAACGCGTTTCAACTGTTGGGAAGCCCTCTTATTCAGAATGTGCCACGGTATTTGTACCGCGAGACCATTTCCTGGCCTAAGGGTACAAAAAAAAATGTCAGTAAAAAAACATAAACTGGGAATTATTGTTGCTGCGCGCCATTCACCATTCACCATTCTGGGGCCCGCAATTCAGATCAATTCCTCTTCTGGCCTAAGAACTAGAATTGCCCTTTTGTGTAGATGCAGCACGTACTCTCTGGCCCCCAGTTTGTGGTCTGTGGGGCTCCTTCCTTGTGGTCTAAATGGGGTAGATCCCCTGCTTTTTTGTGGGTTAGAGCCATCCCCGACCCATCTGTAATTGTACGAGGCTTCCAGGCACTGTGCCTTCGGCCTTTGGCAACAATGCAGCGGGGGACCAAGGGTGATCTCAGCTGTCGTCGGCAGACCGGCAATGAAAGGACACTTATACGATGTTCATGCTCAATGTCCTTGGCCCTAGGCTCCCTGACTCAGAGTATGATTGCAGATAAGTCACCTCCCTATGAGTCTCAATAAGTCATACATAGGGTCTTCAAGACCTTTCACCGCAGCTTCCAGATGGCGAGGGAATAAAAAAAAAACTCAGCTAAGACCTTCTGGAAATGGAATACTAATTGTACGTAGTGTACATATAGGTTGCAAGTAATGTATGCTTCGTTGGAGAAAGGCAGCCAATTCAAGGACCGAGCAGGTTCACTTCGAAAATCATAAAAGGACCTTGGACGCCATCATTATCCGTCGCTTTACCAAAATTGGAGAACATTTTTGTTGCAACGTTTAGGACACTAACATACAACATTTTTAAAATATATATATTGTGGACTGTCAGGTAGCGTTGAAACTAGTTTTTTTGGGGCGTCATGTGTCGCGAACCACGCGACTGCTCGAGCAAGAAATTTCTCCCAGAGGGCAATTAATTGTGACATTTGGTCTGGCGGAAGACATTCGCATATATTTGGTGCAAAGGAATGCAAGGACTGGCGGCCCCATTCGATTTGCAATAATTTATGGGCAAAAGGCGAGTCTTGATTGAATTTTTATCAGACAAAGACTGGAATCAAGCGGAAGATTTGTGTCTTCATATTTCAGGATGAAAAGTGTGCGGGGCATTGGAATAGAAGGAAAAGAAAGAAAAAAAAGGCAAAAGTAAGTGGCGGTTTCAAATAAAAAAGCTGACGTGTGTCCCACGTGGGCGAGCAGCTCATTTGCATACGAATGAGATGCAGAAAACAAAGTAAATCAGGATGTAGCTAGGGACGAGTGACAGGACCACTTCCCCCTTCCCCCCACAAAACCACCTTCCATTATTTATTTGGAGAGGAAGTGGCTCACCTTGAGGATGAATCGTAACGGAACTGAATATCTACAGAGTCACGGCCACACGCACTTTTTTGTCATTGATCCAATTCCGGGATAGGAAAGTGCGACTTTACTTTTTCTGACACTTCTAAATCCTGAAAAAGCTATGACGCTCTGAAGTGTGACGCCTCTTTTCATCCTGACATATACGATTTTACCTTACCTTTTTTTTCTTGTCACGGCTCCCCGCCATATCAAGCATCCCATCTCATACAATAGGTGCTACAGTCTATAAAAAGAGCAGGTTCATCGCACTACATTACCAATCTGTAATTTGAAAATTAGATCTGAAAATATTTAATTCAATATTCAACCTTCAATTCAAATATTTAGAAAATTCTCAATATTTAGCAAAAATATCAATATTCGGTTAAAAATTTCAAATTCAATTCAAAATTTAATATTAACTCCAATATTCAATATTCAGTTAAAAATTTAATGCTGTATTTAAAAATTGAAAACATGAGAAACAGTCTTGTAATTTTGCACAAAATTGGCCATAATGAGGCAAGATTCTTTCCTGGCGCAAACCATTTTGCAAGTTGCCGCCGCAAGTGATCCGGCCGAAATGAGGTCCGTTTAGGCACGGTGCTGGCGCAGTATTCCCAGCACCGGCAGCGAATCCGAAATGATACGTGCAACTCTCTTTTGACATGTGAGGGACGCTTATATTGTCCGGAGCCGACAAGGTGTGGGCTAAGAGGTGATTAAAAAGCGCGAAAAAGAGAGTAGAGCTTAATTCCTCAGGGATAGTTGGAATAGCTTTGCAGCGATAAGAGCAAGAAGTTAGTGTGGGGGCCATATTTTCCGAGGAGGTTCTTCGTCTTGCCAGCGCATAATTGAGTGCCGGACGCCAGGGACCAAAGGACCATTAGTCTTGGAAAGGAACGAAGGAGGGCTGACTCCGGGATATGCATCAAAAATCCTTTTCGGGATGGGGGCATATGCACTCGGCTAGCTCTTCAAAACACTAGGATCATCATCAGGATGACGTTATGAACAAGCGATCTTGAATTTACCATATGCGGTACCGGTATTGCTGTTTTCCTGATTGCCTTCATATTTGCATTTATAATTTGGAGTTAGAGACGGTGACGTGCTTTAATGAGTAAATGTTCGAGACTTTAATTTTTACAGTAATAATGCGGTAGTGTTGGCTACTACGCAGTGC
The DNA here is from genome assembly GCA_000934665.2 of Catajapyx aquilonaris. Taxonomy (NCBI): domain Eukaryota; kingdom Metazoa; phylum Arthropoda; class Diplura; order Dicellurata; family Japygidae; genus Catajapyx; species Catajapyx aquilonaris. Next base: position 89,294 of record KZ538071.1, on the reverse strand, counting down.
AATTACTTTACATAAGCTGGTAAACACCATGACGCGCATCATCAAAGAACCATCAGTCATTGGATAGTGTTCGATTACTAATTTCCTTACTCAGTAGAACCTATGGAAATTGGCCATACCCATTGTGGTCAGTGGGCGAGGTCTGTCAGCATCGAAACATTAAAGATCGCATTGTCAAGCAAATTGATTGTTTATGACTGCTCTAGTGCAATGAAGTAGGACTGTTTGCATTTATTTAACTTATTTTTTTGCTGAAGAACCGGACTATGTGAAAGTGTCCGGAACGGACCGCCTTATTTATTAGCCAGCTATCGATTACTGCAAGTTAATAGCCATGCATGGTGGGCCTATCAATTATGAATTTGCACGCTTGTCATGTCCTGAACTCATTCTGTGATCATTATTATTGCACAGTTACCATGAGGACGCAGAGAATTGTCTCTCGCGTCATCCAGCTGGCAAAAAAAAAACCTGTTCTTGCCTCCGCTCAAGTGAAATATACCGCGCATGATTTAACACATAGAGTTAGATTTATTTCACTTGGGAGGCAGCTGAACTATCAAGCAACTTCTTTACCTGCGTGAAGCAAAAAAATAAGAAGAGTTGCTGGAGAAGTGTTACCGTGGAATGAGAGCGACATGGTCATCAACACGTCCGAGAAACACTGTCAGGTTTTTCATCGTTTTATATCCTCAATCGAAAAGGACATGTCGTAAATCTGAGGATAATCTTGAGGTGTTTTAGTAGTAGCGTATCATCAACTGTGATTTACTTAATAGAAGTCCATATGTTAGTACCATTTGGAGGATAACTAGCAAGTAAAATATATTAGATAGGCTTTGATATCGTCTGAATTGTTGGTCATGTGATCATCGATCATGTAAGTCGCATAGTGGCACAAAGCATGAGGCGGCATTAGAAACATGTTTTGGCGCCCATCATCTGATGGCTTGACACGGTTACATCCACGGCGACATAACAGCACCACCACAACAACAACGACCGCAACTTGAACCAACAGCTATAAGGACCAAAGCGGCAGAGTGTGACGCCTGGCAGGCTGGGGACGGAATAGAAGGCTCTCAAACAATGAAAGCGCCGCAAAGAGGACAATCAACGTACTTTGTCACTTTCTCCAAGTCGCCATTTGTAACCATCACAGGCATTCACCTCGTATCAATGAGCATCACTCGAGCTGCTCTTCTAAAGGAGTAACCCTATATCCTACACGGTATACCCCTTGCTCTGGTCCTCACAATATTTACCTTCAGCAACGTAGAATATTTTTGACGGAAAGTGTACCATAGGCATCTCTTTGATTGTCATTCGAAGCTCTGCCTAATTATAAATTTTTTGACTCGAGTTTGAGGTTGCCATTCACTACACTGTAAACCGCAAAACATTAAAAGATCATCACTGGTGAGTCTCTCATGGAAGATGGTACATCACTTTTTAATGCTCTTGTGATGCTCCTGTGATGCTTTTTTGTTGCCAAAAAGCATCACAAGAGCATTAGCAAAGTATTAGAAGAGCATTTAAAATTGATGTTCCCATGAGTGACTCACCAGTGATGCTCTTTTAATGTTTTGCGGTTTACAGTGTATACATGTATATAACATACACTATAGGCCGCAGACCTTATAGGTGCAGGATGATCAAAGTCGCCATGGAATGATTTCGAGATATGAAGATTGGAATTTGTGGTATCTTATTTGGTTCAAATATTACCAAATATTACATTCCAACATTGGCTATGGGATTGTAATTGCTCTAGCAGAAAAGTGACTTGACCACCCGAAAGGACATATCAAGGACTACATTACACAATGCCTAACACAATCTCAACCACAATGTGACTGATCGTTCTGCATTTCAGGTCTTCAAGTAAAGGAACCTCATAAAGAAAATGAATACTGTTGATGTGTGTATAGAGAACCGATAGAAAGTCGCACATGTCTGTCTTGCCATTTTAAAGTTTTTCAAACAGCTTTTGTCTTATTCCCTGTGACATTTCTTCTCAACCCCTTCCCGGACTTTTCTTATCCTCAAGTTTGCCCGATCCTAAAACCGCTTAAATTTTCATCCAGTCCAAGTACAAGCCCCCAGAAATTGAAACCAGCGACACCAACAGAGAAGAAGAATAAAACTGGCAAACCTCATCTGAATTTACTGCCGGATAGTGCAGTAGATGTGCACCCCAAACCGTTATGGTCCCTAATGGCAATGCTGAAATAATGGGAAAATGTTTTTCTTAGAGTCCGAAGGGGGCTTGCCTCTCGAGCGTAATGAAGTTGAATGCTGTGTAGATGCAAGAAGACTTGGTGGGCGTGATGAGTGGTCCGGAACCGTTCTCCCAAATTAGACTCCAGGGCGAAAATGGCGCGTAAAAGATTTTAAGTGCGGACGTTTACGCGCACTAAAAAATGGTAACCACCAATGGCGACTGAGCTTCCGGGTACTTCCTGGAAGAACAGTAGCTGTTGCAGGTCGCGCTTTACGACCAATAAGTACCTACTCGGCTGCACCACTATCATCTTCTTGCAAAACGCCATGGAGCTATTGCCTATTTGAGTGCCTCGTTTTATTACGTCATGAATAATACCTGGGGAAAGGCTATTTCCAGATACGGTGCACGCCTCCAGCTTGCGGTTCGAACCTACAGGACATTTCTTGACCGCACCAACACAGCACAGTACAAATCTGAAAGAATCACACTTTTTTTTTTGTTCCATAGGTCAGTTTACGGAACAGGAACATGTCGCGTGCCCAACCCAAAGTCAACCCTTCTTCCTTCAGCCATGGGCAATGACGTGCTAACCAGCTCACCTACAACACCTATGCCTATATAAAAAAAAATAGTGGAATTGAGCCAGCACGTAATATGTCATTTCGTCTGTTTTTTCGCACACTGTAAGATACACCGTGGTGAAACAAGTGTAGCGAGTCTAGACTTGAAAAAGTGGCCTAACAACGAACTGCGAGTTGCCTGGTGATAAGGCGCATAATTGCATTAATCACATGCAAAAGGCTGGAAGGAGGCTGAAAAGAGGCACGTATCGATATCTGCACCCAGGATCATCGGAGCATTGGACGTATAGATGGCCGTTTAGAACTGGTTCTCTTGGCTGTATATGGGATCCGATGGAAGGCTCGAGCCGGCTGCTTGGCCCTCTCGCCCGATTAACAAATCTCTCCGTTTTATCTCCAACAAGTACAGGTATTCCCAAGCATTAAATTTCCGACGCCGCTTCGATAACCATCTCTCAGATGGACGTTTACACAATGCTAACTGAATGCGGTAATTATATACACAACTGGGGCCCCCCTTAGCAGGGCAAGTATATATAAAAAATATATATATAAAACAACCTACCTTCCTACTTCAACCTGGATTTTTGCTCTTTTCGGTGGGGGGTGAGTATGCATGTTCAGTGCGTGTCCGGCGTGATCAGAAATCTGTGTAATTAATACGCACCTGTGCTTCGAATGGAAAATTGTTTGGCAGCTTCATGCTCACCTCAAAGGGAAAGATATTATTATAAAGATAAAGATATTTGTATGCAGTGTGTTGTTCACGTAATACGGTATAGCTGTTACAAAATGGGGTTAGGCCGATTGCATACAAAAAAGCAATCATGTAAGCCTAGGGCCATGGCCACACTAGGTGTTTAATAAAATAAACAGCGATGGGAAATGTATGGGAGTTGCAGGATTTATTGAGAGCCAACCACACTAGACATTCCTTACAAAATACTGCGATCCAAGTCTATACAGTGTAGGCATTACGTCCATGTAATTGATGCTGAAAAATTGCGACATTCCTTCCGTATACACGTGGTAGCAGCTGCTGATGGGACATTTCCAGATGTCATTTTGTCACCGCAAGTAGCTAAAGAAATTCTTCTGGCAGTATTATACCATCAATGCCTGTACTTTTTTTTAAAAAACTGCAATTGTGGTGAGGATGACATGGCCAGCACTGTACTGGCTGGCACGTGTTAGAATACACTCTTGTGGCCGGTTGTACTGAACTAGGCATTTTTCATAGGTTGCACTGCGGCGCCATTGGCCTTGGAGCCAGCGGGGAGNAAAAAAGCAAGTGGGCTAAGTGGGTGGGAGGTGAGGTGGGGAGCCGGAGGAGAGATGCTAGCTGTCTGGGTGGGAACTACTGGGGGGTACTGAAAAAATATAAAAAAATACTGGAAAAAAACCAATTGTCCGACATGGTGACCCCCCCCCCCCTACCCCCAGTCCTGGCCAATTCTGTTACGCTCTAGTGTGGCAGACACTGCGACCTCCCACGATCCACCCCGTGAAGTCATCCCCCACGCAGAACATCGCACCTGCTGGACCCGTTCCTCCGATCAATCAAATTCGCTCGCATTCTTTACAATAGGCTAAGGCTGGAGGCTTACGAAACTGCACAGTCACAAGGTTTTAAAAAATGGCATAGCTGTGGCGCCACGTTTAATCACCTGCTAGGATTCTTACAATACATTCATCGAACCGCTACTGTGTTCACAGCAGGCCAGAAAATTTGAAATATCTGATATAATGAGTCGTACATAAAGTGCTGTACTTATGCACGATACTTCAAGTGTGATTATTTGCAGCTGTCGCGTATAATTTGATATTTTATATAGCTATAATACGGTATGCTATTATAACTCTTTTTTTATACGTCCTATCGCCGTAAATTCAACTCATCCATCAACTATGCTAACCGAGGCGCGATGGCCACCTCACATGAGTTCGTATCGTACAGTCATTCCCGGAAAAAATAAGTGCACCGAATTTATTCGGATACAACATTACCCACGTTGAATACAAAATTTCCCATCTGGAATCTGCACATTTCTTCAGGGGCAAATGTATAGTGGATAGATATATTATGCTAAATAGCTATACAGGGTGTTTCAACTTTTTTGTCCGAACAGTTATCGGAAAATTGAACGTAGCTGCTACTTTGTAAGAGTGTATGCCACTTCAACCTACGATTCACAGGGAATATTCCCCGTTCTTCCGAAAAATCACGGTTTGCAAGTCACTGCTTACGAAGTAGCAGCTACGTTCAATTTTCCCATAACTGTTCGGACAAAAAAGTTGAAACACCATGTATATGCTTACTACTGCCCTCTTCGAAATGGATCACGAGCTAATTCCTCCTAAATGCTTCCTAATCAGCACCAGGGAGTGAGTCAGAGATACCAGTACCGGTACACTGAAATACTAATTATATGTGCAATGGCCGTGAAGGGCCGAAATGTATGGGGTCCAGTAAAGAATAATAAAAAAATGCAAGGTGAGACCCCCAGAAAGGAATTAAAAGTTGGGTGGAAGGAAGAAGATTCCCAAGGTGCGTAAGGTGTTAGGGAATGAGGCTGCCTCGCCTCAAAAGAAGAAGAATCCTTATGGTGGAGGTATGGGGGTGGTACAGGTGGGGGTATAGTGGTGGGGTAGAAGAGAGGGGGGGTTGGGGTATGCTAATGGGGGTTGGGGTTGGGGGCCGATGATGTTGGGCTTGACTCTTGGAGGCTCCGGAGCGTGGGAAAAAAGTGCGGGCCCAATTACTGGCGGCGGCCTCCATTACCAAGCCCGCTGCACAGAACAGAGGAGAAAGACGAAGAAGAAAGAGGAGATGAAGAAGAGGGAGGAGAGGAGGAGGTGGGCCGGCCGCTTCTCTCGTCTATACTCGCCCAACTTCGCACACCACATTCCAGTATCACCCATCCCCAACCCCATCTTAACATTCTGCTTTGCCTTTTTTTTATCCCACCGAGATAGGGCTAATAAAACTTTAATACGTTCCCTATCACCTCCATTATTATTATTATTATTATTATTATTATTATTATTATTATTATTAGTAGTAGTAGTAGTAGTAGTAGTAGTAGTAGTAGTAGTAGTAGTAGTAGTAGTCGTCTGCATTCCATCATGTTGCGCATGAAAAAGTGGGTGAAACAAAAGGAGGAGGGGGGGGGGGTAACCTGCACCATATGGTGGGTGTTAATTCTTCGAGATATTTTGTGAAGATGCCTCCCACTTGGCTGCTTCTGAAACCCGTTTGTTCTGTATAATGGTGAAAGTGTACAAGAAAGATGTCGGTTCGAAATATGTTGGGATGTGCAGGGACCGAAAGAGGCCGCAGCTTGAATAAGGAGGCGTGAAAAGAGGAGGGGGGAAAGACTGATGATCATTATATCGACACAAGTGCTCAATCAAGAGGCTGGCGTTTGCTGGGGCTGGCTACCTTGCCGCAAGGGACTCCAACCCCCTCCACCCCAACCCCCCAACTCCTTGGCAGCCCTTATATCTCCTCCTCTTCCTTCTTCTTTCAGAACCCACGATGTTCACTTGCATGGCGAGGGGTGTTGGGGTCCGTGCTGGTATATACGCCTATGCAGGCCATAAAGAGCAACAATTAATTTGGAAGGCTCCCCAGTGTTTGATTTGGCCGCGGGGGACCAAACCTTCATGCAAGTACCATTGCTGCTGTTGCCGCCTGCTTGCATGACATGTATTCGCAAGCTTGCCTTCAGGCAGTGGAGGAAATATTTCAATGCGATGGTCAAGTCTTGCGGATAAATTATGTGCTATTGAATCAGCAGGCAGGGTGACACCGCAGTTTGGTTCGAAATAGAATTCTGAATAGACACCTTCAGGACTAGGTGCATGCATGGGACGAATCTAAATATTTATAGATATTACAAATTAGAGTCACATTTCCATAGCAAATGATTCCAATAAGAAAAAGGTTCGCCTTTTATTACTATTACAGTACTTCATACGCATTTTATTTCTGCGTTTGCTGAGGCAGGACTGTAGAGAAAATGGTAGTAATTCAGCTATTTGAGTGCGGTCAGGGGAGGAAATTAAGTATCAGCCATATAGGTTCTTATGAGGAAAAATTACCCATGCGTATCCTGCTCACTTACAGAGTCATTCATCAAGATTTGCGAATGTACAGTACATACTAATTAGCCTGCTGACCACAAGTGTCCTCGATTTATGCCTACACATTTCAAGTTTACAACCGGTGTGCATTATTGGCGACGAAATCTACGTAAATAACACACAAGGGCGTGGATCAAATTACTAGACTGTAAATGTAATATTCCATTTTTACACATTAAATGCAGAACGATCAGAGTCAGCATTTGGTCGATAATGGATTAGGCATTTTGTCATATGATAGTCAAGTCAGTTTTCTTGCGGAGGCTCGTAAACGAAGTGCGTTTACATGTGAGGGATTTGACGAGCGAAATCTTCGCCGAAGCTGAGTAACCCGGAGGCGAAAATCGATTGTTAATTTCAGCCTCGGCGAAGATTTCGCTCGTCAAATCGCTCACATGTAAACGCACCTTTGTCACATGTACTCCGAGAAATATTTTGAATAAAAATTGGTTTCTTAGGTAATAATGTAATTTCGCTAAATTCTGCTTCCGGGCTGGCCACCACCACACATGCAAACCACATTTGTAAAACTCTCGTCCTATCCATAAATCCATCCAACCATCTACCTCCCAAACTCATAAGTCAGCAGCATCCGACACCATCCAAAGTAGTGATTCTGGTAGGAAAAAGTGCCGCTAAGAATGCCGGACCTGGTTTGGAAGTAGTGTATGATTAGGTATGCGCAGGATGAGTGTGTGCGCCAAGGAAAAGGACATGCAGGGTGGGCGTGGGTACACTTGGCACGTGCACTGCGGCCAGTGGTCCGCCAGCCGGGGGGGAATCAGGCTGAGTTGGTAGGGGGGGGGGGGGCTGTGGTGTGTTGCGTGAGACCAGGATAACTGCCTGTCTATATGTGCAGGGATGTCTTCTTCCTTCCTTCCTTCCTTCCTTCTTCCTGTACTGCTCCACAGTCATTTTCCCGCACGAAAGCCGCACACCTAGGTCATGTCCCGCACGACTTCCTCCACCTTTTTTTTTTTTTCATCGTATTCAACTGCCCTGCCTCATAAGCAAAGCTCCTATGCTTCACGCGTGTGAGCACTTACGGTGACATATATGATGATGTGTTAAGTACTTTTTTTTTTTTACCTGGTAACTTCAGGTAGATTCAAAAACCTGTACTGTACAAGTGCCCACCACAAAATATTAATATTGTACTATTTATGTCCACAGGCACTGAGCGGTTTTCTGATGATGATGACTCAGAACGGCAAGCTTCTGTACATCTCGGACAATGCCGCGGAGTACCTGGGTCATTCCATGGTAAGTAGACGGAACATGTGCTGCCGACTGGAAGTGGTCCGGTAGGTGGCCCTCCCCCCAAACTCTTGTTGACACTCGAAACCTCAATTAATTAGCGGCTGAAAAGCACGCACGTACCGTGCAGTATTATTGTAGTAGGTTCTTCGGACAGCCACACCCGCCGGCCGACAATAAATCAGGAGAGGGCACGTACACCGTAGCCCCCTCGTCCTTTTCACATTTTTTTGTCGTCGTCGAACTATGTTGGTTGGTCGGTTCGTTGGTTAGTTGGCGGGTTTGGGTGTGGCGCTTCCTTATCGCTCCACAAGCGCCCGGACTTTAACCTTTCCTGATAGCGGCCCACAATTCTTGTAACGCGCGCTAAGTCCTTGCCATGACATGCATTCGCTGAAAATTTCATTCCTTCGCATCTGAAAGACATTGATTTATGCTCGAGCTAGGCGACTGTGTCACCATGCAGGGGTCGGAATTCTTCCACTTTGGGTGGCAAAGGTGCATAACCCGTACCACTTGGAGGAAACTTGATGGTCACGATGCTGATGGTTTTACCTAAGCGTGTACTTGCATGGTATTCCATTTTCTTGTTGTTGTTTTTTTTATATGTGCCATAAGGTGATTAGTACGTGTTAGCAGCCATCGATGAAATCTAGGGACGTCAACTGGTTGGCAGGCAAGTGATCAGATAGTGAAGGAATTGGTCCTGCATGTGAGCCTGGAAAATTCCGGACGAAGCTTCTCTAAAGCCCCGTCAGATGCAAATCTTGAATTCGTACTGTACTTTTTTTTTTTTTACATCAGAGAGTTTAGATGCGCAATTTCTTCGCTACATTTATGACAGCGCACGGTATTTGGCATACAGATAAGAATGATACTGTCGTAAGTTTGGCCCTTTATTTTTTTTTGTACGACTTATATGGAGACGCAGGGGCAACTTCCCGTAAGGATAACATTTCCTGACTTTTTTTTTTTTTACAAAATCCGGCTTGTTTCTATACCTTGTAGCATTGCTCTAGTAAAGTCACGGACACAGCAAAGTTGGGTGATCGAAAAGAAAACAAAGTTTTTCCCTTCATCAGATCTAGTGACGCGGCAAAAACATGTCGCCGCAACCTCGTATGAAAGATGTCGTATGGAACTAGTCTCTTTTTAGCACCGAGTATACGCTTTAAAAAAGAAGAAGAAGCGGCAATAAAAAATACACAATAAAGAGTGGAAGGCAAGTGCCTATAGGACCGAAATGTTTATTTTTCTGGCTCGTCAAGGTGTCAGCCAGTCTGATAAATGACTCGAACGTTGAATTGTGACTGGTTTTCCAGCAGGATATGATAGAGGACATTCACTTCTTCCAAAGGATCTCTCCACCTGCTTTTAATAGCACCGATCATTATTCAAGCTGAAAATTTTTTGGAGGGTATATAAGTTTGTGGTGGGTGATGCGCAATATTCGGACGTGGTCTTTCCGGCATACCGGGTTTTTAATTGTAATTTTTCTGAACGGAAACGTTATGTGGGAAAGAACATGGAGTGCATTTCCTCCGAACGATGCTTATCATTCTATATATATAAATTTTTTGTTTTGTTTTGAAAGACTTTTTTGTGCCTTATCTCTTATTGTACGATTCTTGTTCATTAATCCTGGAGGTGGCTTTTCTTTACGGCGGTAAGTCCCATGCCCTTCCCCCCAAAAAATAAGGGGGGTAGCTGGAAGGATTCTACTTCCAGATGGCGGATAGTGACTTTTTTGATTAGAATGGGGATTATGAGTTCAAGGGCGAGATAACATACTTCATGTTAGTGCCTGGGAAGTGGCAGTTTGTTCACCTGAAGCCTTTTTCGGCGCAGGTCCATTCAACGCATGTCATTTGAATGCCTTAGCAGTATTTTTTTTCTCTGCCAGCAGAGGGAAAGAATTTGGTTCCAAATTGGCTGCCCAAAGTGTTTATCAAAAGGAAATTTTCATGAATATGCATTCTTGATGGACCTTTACACCTGGGATGATACGTATTTGCCTTTCTTAAAAGACCCAATATCAATTTGGACAATACAGAAGCATTGTAGTGTATACAGTGCTGGTTGTGCCAGACCCTCTAAATTTTTGTTAAATTAATAACAAAGTTGATACAATAAACCGGCATCTAAAATGTGAAACAACTGCACGCCCGGTTCAATTTCTAATTATTATTTAAATATTATATTATATTTAAATCAAATAATTGTTATCACGAAACTAACATGGTGGCATTTTTCTGCGTCTGCAACTAAAAATGGAAGCGGGGAGACCCGGAACTTCACATAATTTTTATCTCATCAAAGCGCACTCCACCCAATATTATCCTTGTAATTTAGGGTATTTATGAGCCTTCTGCTCCTCCCGTGGCCTCCAGCTTGATTTTTTTTTTTTTTTTACTTCTTGAGCTCGGGGGAGGGACAAGATGAGGAAGGGGGGAAAAAATCCTGCGCAGGATTTACGGTGTACACGTGTACTGTATATACAGTATGTTTATAAGTTTTTGTCTGGAAATTCCCCCCCCCCCCTATTTTTTTAGACTATCAGGATAATCCTTGATCACATTGCGAGTAGGGCGTGGTTGTGAAACTTCTTCGCCATATTGCAACTTCCACATATGTAGCAATGACCACTGAAAATTCATTTAAAAAAAAAGTATGCCTACCGTTTTTTTAAAAGGCGGTTAAAGTCACACTTGACACGAATCCAATCTAGTCGTAATTGATAGCCCTGCTGCACAAGGCTGTATGGTAGCTCTCATCAATTTTTCTCTGTAATATTACAAATCGTTGAGCTTTGCAGGAGCGATGGGTAAGAAAATTGCAGGTGATGTAAGCAGCCTACAAAGTTAGTGGAGGATTCCAGCAGGCTAGCCATCATTCTTTTTCTAGGAGCCAGTAGGGGGGNGGGGGGGTATAGGGAGGCGGGACTGTGTGCAACAAACATTGCACGCATTCTATACAAGTGCCGGAGTAGATAGATGGACTTAGGCAGTGAGACAGGCAGAAGCGACCCCTATACGGCAGTTTGCTGGCCCTGATGTGGCGCTTACTGAGTTATCGTCTTTGGCTGGAAGGAAGCATGGGTGTTGACAGGTAGTAATTGATCCTTTCCCAAACGAGCTGGCCATCTTTAAGCTAGGCTCCATACCAACCACCTGCAGGATGGCCAAATGGCTAAAATGCTCGCCCGCAATCTGCCACCCTCTATTATCTCTCTCTTTCTGGGCAAGACTCGCCCATCGACAAAATTCTAATTACAATGATGTACTCTACCGTTTGTGTACATGACCGCTTGCTTAGAATTGATGTCGAAACAAGACCTGTGTGTGCATCGCTAGCGCATTCCCTAGTATATGCTTATCTACTTTAATAACATATTTTAAGCTATCGTGCTCATATCGAATTTTAAGGGCGAAGAGAAGATATGATTTGGCTTGTGGAAAATAAGTATACTGGATAGTGCCGGTACTCTCACAGTTTATTATTGAGGCATTGAACGTTATAATTTGATGTTTGCACACTGTACATTACAATGGTATGCGTAGGGAAAGGTTAAGTCCATTGCGTAAGTTGCCAGGTGGAAACCTTTGCAAAAGTCTACGATGAAAGTCCGGGATGAATTCATGTTTTTTTTAAAAAAATGTTCCGTTGATTGTTTATGCCTGATTAACGCTAACACGCATAGATGTTATGTAAATAACACTGTAGCCTACAACCAATACAGCAAGGGGCGAAATCAGCACTGTAGAATAATGGTGAAAGTGCTTATTCCAATTCGATTATTTCCTGCCTACATGATGTCTGCAATTAGCCAAAACTATAGCAAACTATCTACACTCAAAAAACGTGTCCAACATATAATTGGTAGGCGTTCTTCATCACTTTAAATCACATTTGCGAACACTGGAATCAACATAATGAATATTTCCTGGCCCCTGTGACATGGAGGCCTAAGCGCAGATTGCAGCATGTTCTTTTGGAATGGGGAAGTCATTTCTGATAAAGGACAGCCAGGGCCGGAATAAAGAAAGCGTAGATGCTGCTGCATGGGCAGACTCTTATAATGGGCGAGACTTGTGCACTTGAGGCCATAATTTATGTCAGCAACAGAGATGATGATCTTGATAGGTGGGAATGGGGAAGGCTGCGGGAGAGTTGCGCCAAGTTGAGATGTTCTTCGCGCCTGCTGTTAATATCTGTGGCGAATGGCCATAGTTCTGGAATTGTTTCCTACCGAGAAAATCCTGTGTGAAATCGCAAAGGATTGCCCGCTCGCATATAAATGTCCCGCACGTGTTCAGGTCTCCGATTGCATTGTATAGTCCAGGCTCGGCTTCTTCCACGACATGGTGACTGATGGCGGTGGAAAGCAGTCGCGAGCACAACCGTAATCGCTCTTTCGGTACACACAGTTTAATAGATTTGGCGACACCCTTTGGAGTTAGGGTGTGGCTACCAAGCGATTAAAAGCCATTTGCAACGGAGACACCCATTGTTTTCCAAATGGCGACAAATGCACTTTGGACGGTACTGGTCCCCTAAGTCTCTCTTTAAAAGCGTACCATTTGTCAACGACAGCATATTAATTTCATTAAATCACGAATTACAATTTGCTCTTGTTAGTAGCCACCTGAAAAATTCTGGTCCCCTTTTAAAAAAATCCCAGTCTCATCACTGTTTTTCTTAGGCCTACTTGTGGCCGACCTGAATGGAGAATAGAGTGCTAAAGCTGGACACGGCCAGTGTGATTGTCCTTTGCCATTGGTACGCGTCGCTGTCACCCACACAGAATTTCATCTTTTGTCATCCCCCCACCCCCACCCCGCTCCTAAGAGATAGACAAAAAAATGGCCGTCGGAGGCCTATTTAAGGCTAACAGCAGGGTCGGAGAGCCGGAGGGAATTTATCATTAGGGCCTCTTCATTTTTCACATTGTCACTGCCACATCGAAGGCCTAGGAGCTTGACGAGCAAAAAGCCGTGACCTGGCAGCTTTGATTTTTTTTTTTTTTTTTTGAAATCCCCCCCCCCCCTCTCCCCCTCTCCCTCTCACCTTTTCTTCTCCTTATACTTGGGCGGGCAGGGTGGAGGCGACAGTGGTGTTGGGTAGGAGGTGGGGGGCCTGGAAGTGCTCTTTTATGCCCAAGACACAAGTGGACGCAGGAGAAATAATGAGGGCTGGTAATGTGCGAGTCGGCTGCTGCTAACTCTCCCCCTTTCCCCCCGCCTCTCCCTACCTCCCCTCCCCCAATACACCCTTCCCTTAGGGCCTCACCGTGATTCCCATCCCAATGTTACTTTGCCTTCTCCAGCCAACGCTATTAAAACAAGATGAATTTCGACCTTGTTCTGACGTTGCCACCATACTTTCTCAATTCTGGTTGAGGTCTTTGGAATTTTACGCACATGTAGCACGCATTAAGACTTTACGTGGAGTCGTAAACTGATCTATGTTGAGTAGGAGGAACGACAAATGGAGATATGAGCGTAAAATAGTCTGGCAGTAAATGGTTCGTAAAGTACGTCACGCTGGTAGAAGGGAGCGTGACGGAGCGTGACATGGGTCGTGTAAAAATACAGGGTGTTTCAACTTTTTTGTCCGAACAGTTATCGGAAAATTGCACGTAGCTGCTACTTTGTAAGCAGTGACTTGCAAACGGTGATTTTTCGGAGGAACGGGGAATATTTCCTGCGAATCGTATAGGTTGAAGTGGCCCGCTGAAAATTGAGGGTCAAGCATGGAAATAAGAGGGTCACACACATGGGCGTAGCCAGGGGGGGGGAGCAGCCTAAATCTTAGGGAAATGCAGAAAAACGGGGGGAAACGCGCAAAAACCCTCTAGAACAGTGCAAAATTGCACTGTTCTATGGGTTATTTTCCGTTTTGCCCCATTTGAGGTCGCGAGGAAGGGTTGTGACCTTGAACCGAAAAATTTCCGCCTGCGGCGGGTCCTGCGCTCCCCTCCCCAGACAAAATTTGCGTCCTGCCCCTCCCCCTAACCTAAATCCTGGCCACGCCCATGGTCACACATGCCATGGGATATGTGACCCTCTTTTTCCCCATTCCTCCGACAAATCACCAGTTGCAAGTCACTGCTTACAAAGTAGCAGCTACGTGCAATTTTCCGATAACTGTTCGGACAAAAAAGTTGAAACACCCTGTATGGCCGGAAATTTAATGACGAATTTAGTATATTTTTTATTTTAGTTTCATTACTAGGGTGAACCCCTTGCCAAAATTTGGCAGTGTCCTCCTGACGCCCCGCGTACAGCCCTCTAGCCATTGGGTTTTAAAATTTTTAAAAAATTTAAAAAATGTATATTTTTTTTAATTAAAAAAAATTAAAAAAATTTCTGGGCTTCAGGAGGGTAGGGTAGTGACAAACAACTTGGTCCGCCGATTTACCATGTAGTGTTATTTTTCACGCATAGATGGCGCATACTCCCTCTGTACACTCCTGCCACCCTCAGGTCGTGCAAGAGATAGCTGTACTAACAGGTCGGATGGCGAAAATAAGCCTATTAGGAGACTTTCCGCTCTACACGTAGAAAATGTGCATTCAGTCGATTTTTCATTAAGTTTGGCCTAAACTTTTTTGTCATTAAGTCACTTTTGAGAGGCAAATCCTGACTGTAATGTACAAAAGTGCATTTATTGGCCACATAGTATACTTGCCTCGCGTAATTAGTATCCTCGGCGTTTACAACATTAATTGCATGCTAATGACACTAGAGAAGGCCGAACCCCACCGATGAGTAGCACGTAGTATGCAAGTAAGCCACCTGGACTGCACCATCATCTGGGCTGCAAAAAAAACCAGGAGAAAAACCTCTGGAAGAATGTAAAGCGCTTGCCACCCTGCAGGGCTATCGTTTTGGTTGCGCCTCCTCCTTTCCAAAGGCGGGGAGAAGGAAGAAGAAGAAAAGAAAGAAGAAGAAAAAAAAAGAAGTGAGGCGGAGAAGAAAAAGGCTTAGGGCGACATGAAGGATCGTTCAATACACAGGCGGAGAAATAAATATTCCAGCTTGTTAGTATTTAGCAGCTTGTTTGCTCGCCTCTAATTACTTAATTCCGGGTTCAGGTATCTGAAGTGCCCGGCATCTGCTTTGTATATAGAATAAGGGTTTATTCTGAGTGGGTTAAATCGTTCTCGTTGATGGCTTCCCCACTCCATCGCGTGTAGAGGGATGAATTCGCGGGCAATCTGCACGCCGCTGATGATGAGAGCTGTCGGTGAAATTGACGAGTAGCTCATCAATC
The DNA here is from genome assembly GCA_000934665.2 of Catajapyx aquilonaris. Lineage (NCBI taxonomy): Eukaryota > Metazoa > Arthropoda > Diplura > Dicellurata > Japygidae > Catajapyx > Catajapyx aquilonaris. Next base: position 73,808 of record KZ538071.1, on the reverse strand, counting down.
ACCAGAAAGGTTGAAAATGTAGGCTGCCGGTGAATTTCGATGGCTTCCTGGTGACAGCTGCGAAGAGGAAGCCAAGTAATCGTTAGCCTCCGTCCGTCAAACGCACTTTCGAGCATGTACTTAAAATGTTGATCCTACCACTGAGGATGATTAGTAAGGTCAGTGGGTGTCAAGTCTAGCTCGTTTTGCTAGGCGGTTGAAACGAACAGTGGATATGTGCAGAATCATGTGTGGTAATGTGGGGAAAAAATCTGATCGCTTGATCCAAGATTCTAAATTATTTTCAAGAGTAGTCAAGTTGGGGCACCAAATTATTTTTGGATGAAACACCCAGATATGTCTGAATTTTTGTTTCATTTTTTAAATATTTTTTACAGTTGTATAACCTGTACAAGTGTCCTGTACGTATATGCAATAATGTGTCAACCCACAAAAATGTCAAAGCAGGAACATATAGGCTACCCAATTTATTCAGTTAAAATCAATCTGGAGAAATCTGCATACTTCTGCCAAATGACCTAAAAGGACACTGAATAAGTTTCATAGGTATGATGTTCAAAGCCCTTTTTCTCAAAACTGTTCCCATGTGGGCTGACTCATTATTGCATATCACCGTCCAAGGGACTCTAGGAATATCTGGGTTGATTTAATTTAATTACGTAGTATGGCTCAAATGATAAGAGAAAATATCTGATTATTGATGTTTGTTCTTTCAGGAGGATTTGCTTATTCATGGGGATAGTGTCTATGACATCATAGACAAGCAGGACCATGCGGCGATTCAGGCGGAGCTTCTGAGATCACCTGCAGCACCTGGTGACGATGGGAGAATATTCTTGTGCAGAATGAACGTGTCTCGTAACGCTCGTCGGCAGATGAGATTCGGCGATCAGAAGGTCAGATATCTCTTATTGATCTGGGAATTTTAAATAACTTTGATGCTCAGATTGTTAGGTGATTATGGGATTCCTGTTGGTACGCTGTTCTTTATTATAGCAATTCACATTTTTCTCAAGCAGTAACTTACTGGCTTGGAGTACACTAAAAGGAAGTGTGAGAATTCGCTGTACAGAACGGGGATTAGGCAGATAATAAAACGGAACTAATGAGAACGCGCGAATTACTTTGAATTGGTTTCCTATTTATGCTTCATTACTAACGCAATAAACTCGTAGGTGGTCACTCACTGACGAGCTTTTTTATTATAGTCTACAGTAGCTATTCAGTAGACTATATTTTCTCATTTTTGCAATATGCCAATACTGCCGGGCAGTTTCTGTAAGCTGATATTTGTGGTTGCAGCTGAATACAAGTGCATAGTGTCATTAATTTTTGCAAATATAGTAATGAAAATGCCCTCAAATAAATAGCCAAAAGGAAGGATACTGTATTTAAGTGAATTCCCAGAGACTGATGCATTGAAGTATTTTTATTAAAGCATATTTTCAGAAATTTTAAAAACGACTCCTTGTAATGTAACGTTGTCACTACAATGTTTCAAAGTTTTCTTACTGAAGAAAGTTTTTTTTTTGTATCTACCACCCAAATGTCATGGTCTAGCTTTTATTTGCTACGCCTCCTTCCAGCGGGCACCTGTTTCGTCGCTTTATGTGCAAAATGTTGTCCCATTCACAAAGTAATGTGGAACAATCAAACTAGATATTAGGTTGCTTTTCAAGAATTTTGCAGATGCCTTTTAGCCAAAAGATAACATTTTTAAAAGCCACTTTTTCAGAACAATGTCGACCAACTTGCAACGGCTAAACTGTGAGACCGTTTATTCAGTATCCCGTCACATATTAACAAGTTCATATTATGTAAAGGTTAGCAGACATAATGTGTAACTTCTTCACCCATGTGAGGCCTAATTACCCCCCAATTTTTTTTTCCACGGATGAGGAATTCAGCCGAAACTGGCCCGTGTGCATTCTTTGCGACTCTTCAGTTGTAGCCCATTAGAAGATGTGACTGTTCAAATGGCAACGTGCGCTTTTGCGATTACGCTCCCAAAAATAATGCTTCTCAGGTGGTGCTGGTCGAGGGTCACTACCTGTCATTCCTGCCGCTGTGTAGCCGCAACGAGCCCGTGTTTCTGGCCAGCTGCACTCCAATCGCCATGCCTGAAACCAGGGAATGTGTCGTTCAGGGAGCCACCAACGTCTTCACCTCCATACACGCAATGGACATGAAGTTCATGCACATCGATCGGAAGTAAGTACATTTTCGCACCATACCCAAAAGTGTCAGTGTCCTATACATGGTGAAGGGTCGGAATGTTGGCGCCAAAAGAAGTGGAGGAACGCCAAGTGGTGTTGCTGCCGCTATGATCGCTTGCAAATGAGTTGGCGAGAGCAGACGATAGCATCGCCAATAAATTCCCCCCGCCCAGAAATAACCCGTTAGTGACACGGACCCGATGGCAGTCGGGATAAGATTCCCCCTGAAAGGGCCTCAGCCCCAAACGGCCACCGCCAATTTGTTAGATTGACACTTGTAAAGGCTTCCCCATCCCCCCACCTCTTCAACCTCACTCTTTTTTTCCATCTGATGGCCGCTCTCTTGCTCACTCTCCCATTAGAAAAACTGCGTAATGACCGGCCACCTGGCGAAATATATAAAAAAATTTGAAGAGAAACGAATAAGAGTGGCGTCATTGTTGTGTCAGGTGATTAGCCAGGTGAGAGTGAGCGAGGAAGAGAGTTCATGTTGGGAAGCGGTCGTAGGTCAAAGGGATGCCGCGTTTATCTTGTTGTACCGGTACCTCAGAAAAAACTCACGTGTCATTACGACACGGTATCGGCCCGAATTTTTACCTGATTATATACATATATATTTTTTGCTGTCTAGGGTTTGAGAAATACGCTGCTATTCGGTAGAACTGTTTGGGTGACAGGCGACATGCTTCCAGGCGGGAGTAGGATGCGAAAAATGCCGACCCTTTCCCCCCTCTTCCACATCTCCCCAACTACCTCTCTCCTCACCCACACACACACACACACACACACACACACACACGGCCGGCCACCCCTCCCTCACACCTGCATGCCCTTGGGATGGATGATAAAAGGCTCCCGGGCGCCTTCTACCTTGTCCCGTGCATCCGGGAGAGACTCACTCCGCATTCCTACCACCATGGATGGACGTATACCTTGCTGATGTGCCCTCATCGACCAGTCTTGGGTTGTAGTGTCGCCATTTTTATTAGAACTGGAAATTATGCATGCAGGTGAGTGCGTGTAGGCAGCTTCCGTAGCTATCTATCGGACACAAGTATGCACTAGTGGAAGGCCGATTGACAGGCCAAGTGGAAGAGGTCCATTAGCATGCAAATGAAATCGTCAGTTCCCCTACTCCCGTACATCTCGTCAATGTTTTTTTTTTCCTCTTGGTCATCATCCATTGCTCCTTGACTAATGGCATTCGCAGCTCTAGGCCGCCATATCTCTCCACAGCATGTGCGCCTGATTGAAATGTTGTCCACTTTCTACTTAAGCCCAAGATGGGCACTTGAATATCCTCCTCCTCATCACCTCAACTGGATTGGAAATTGATTTGTGAGCCTCCTAAGTCATCTGGTCGCCACCGAGTCAAGTCCAGGTTTTAATCCGGCCCTCACCACGGGGCGCCTCTAGGTACTCTCGAGGGAAACAGATTGGGTTCATGTTGCTTAAACCCATCTTGTCCACTCGTCCAACTATCCATTTCAATACTTCTTCCACACTCCTTTAACACTGTCTCGGGGACTTACACCTCTTGATTACAATCTCCTTTACGACTACATGATTTCTGACTGCACATGCTGATTGCCAGAATGGATGTCTTCTAATCAAGATCTGACTGCGGAGAAGGAAACACCCACACATTCCGCTTTGGCCTGAGTACTTTTTCTATGACGTCTATTCATATTCAAAATGCGATTGAAATCTACAGCTGTCTTGGACGTGCGGGCCATTGATCCTCGTATGGTCCCCTTTGGGTGATGTCTCAAGTTGAATTTGCTGATCATTCACGAAAGATATGATAGGAGAAGCTTAGTTGCACAATATGCAGGATACCTGACTTTGTCGAATTAAAATGACGATAATGAAGTGACTATACGTTTTTTTGGACACTTAATCGGGCAATGACCCGTCATCATTGGCCACTAAAATAGTAGAGAGAAATATCTGTCAACTGATAGGCCCAAAGCATCAGCACTTTTCATTGGTAGTGTTGACTGTTGCATATCGCCAGGATATTTTTTTTTTGTAAAGATCGTAATTATTAAGAAATGAACTTATATTATTATCATACAAATAACAATTATAATCGCAGCATGTAGTATGCTGAAACACCCTACTCGTCCTGTGCCAATCATAATGCGGCACACATAAATTTTCCACCATATACAATCTGTCAAGGATCCCCCGGGACTCATAGCTTGATATACGAAACGACTAGAGAAATGCTGGACACTCGACTGCCACAACTGATTTCATTTGAACAGTTGAAGCAGTGGCGTGTAGGTGTGTGGATGCTGTGGTTGAATGGGTGGGGAAAGGTGGGACATCCATGGGTGGAGCGTGGGAAGTGTTCCCCTACAAGAAAGCAAGAAGGGGAATGAAGCAGAAGAGACAGACATGCTGACAGGTGTTGGGGCAGAAAGAAGGAAGGAAGGAGGAAGAAGAGGGTGAAACATCAGGCCTGAAGAGAAGCAGGACTCGTGCAAAGCATGATGAGGCCCAAAGGGATGCTGGGATGAGGCTCCAAAAGGCAAGCCTCCTCACTTCAGAGATGCTGCTGGACGTGGCCCTGTGACCCATCACCCCCCCACCACCCCACGCCCATCTTTACACCCTCCCCCTATACCCCCCTCACAAGTATACCGGACAGGCGGACGGACGTAGGAGCCCCGCCAAAACCGGTCAGCACATGTTGGCAGCCCGGCCAAAGAGTTGCCATCCCGCAAAAGGCTTGCCGAAAATGAGCAAAGGCGTGAAATCCACGCAAGCTGAGGGTGGGGATGGCCTGCAAGGATCAATGTCTACCTCTTCCATCCCCCCATCGTGTGAAACTATCTGCTATCTAGAGCTCAAGTATGGAATTAATAATTTGTAGCGGCTCTTTCGTGTTTAGCATTTAGATCGGGAGTGGGACGGGATTAGCTGGATCGTGCCGAATCTTTTTTGGCCTGATAGGTGACAGGCAGCATCCCCCTCCTTCAACCTAGGGGCAGCACCGAACAAGAAGAAAAGAGAGCAGCATATATTCCATCCCACCTACACCCCCATCTTCTGTGGGTTGACCTCCGGGAGATCCGCGCGCCTTATGGATGCAGATAATTAAAATTCGGCTGACAGGTGCTTGGCTCGGGGAAGATCGCTTCTCACATGAGATGTACACCCTCGACTCTTCTACCTTAACGTGAGCGATCTTGATGAGTCGGGTAAACAAGTCGAAATCTATCTGCGCGCCCACTTTTCATTCTCGAAGACCAGCTGGGAAAGGAAGGGGAGAAAAAATCATTTATTCTAGGGCTTTGGAAAGGTAACTGCAGTGCTGCACGCTAGGTAACGCCATGTATGCACAAGTGCTGATAATTACATCAAAATTATCTCAAAAATTTCAACCCAAATTGAACTATTTCCATCAGAAATTGGACTGAAATGTGGATCGATGTCATACCTGTACAGTGGTGGAAATTAATGGATAAGGACAAGTAGCGCCACCTGGCGGAGGTTTTCCTTTGCTTCATAGAAACGCGGCGATCAGTGACGTAGCCAGGATTCCGGTTCGGGGGGGGGGGGGGCTTGCAATGGGGGGGGATAAACCGAAAAGGGTGGGGAGGAGGCCCGCCGCAGGCGAAATATTTTGGGTTCAAGGTCACACGAGCTCAGGTGAAAGTGGGAGATTTGAATGCATGTGTATTTGATGAAATGGTAGCACTTTTTCCAAAAAAATCATGAATTACTTATTTGAAAACATGATTTTTTAAAAACATTTCTCTATGGAGGCATTGGAATGTTAAAATACTCATTTTATCTAGTGTAAGTCGAAAAATTTCAGGGGGGGGCTCGGGCCCCCTGCCCCCCCCCCCCCTGGCTACGTCCCTGGCGGCGATAATTGCGTTTATCCATTAATTTCCACCATTGTACATGCAATGTCCTACAGTTTCCATAAATAAATTACACCACAATTTTGACCCCAATTCTGGATAATTTATACATGTAGGCTCATCCTTACTGACAGAACGTAATATCCAGTGACGTATCATGACTCATGTGTTTGAGTAGCGCTGAGAGGATGCAGATTAATGAGTGTAGGCAGAACCCTCCCAGAAAGTTCTGAAGAATAAAAAAAAAAGGGAGGCCGAAAATCGGGTCAGGAGGGGGTTAGAAGGCACTCTCGTGATGGCCAACTTGCCCCCTCGGAGAGATCGGGGCGAGGTGTCTGCTCCTTTGCCTGAGATTGGGACGGCCTTCAGGGCAACTAACCCCTTCTAATCTGAATTCCCACGCCTTCACTTGGCCCTCTTCATTTTGAAACCAGCTTCAAAACTTTTTATCGGTACTTGACATTAAAAGGAAGCAACATTGACGCAATTGTGCAATTTAATTCCCAACAGTGTAAGGGAAGCACCCCCCTTTGAGCTCTGAGTTACGACTACTTATGTTCAAGGGTTCTGGAGGTATGATGAAATATGACAAAGAAGAGCTCGAAAAAATTGCCCACTTCCTTCCTGTGGGATCCCTATCAGATAAATCCGTCTCCTATTAATCGCATTCTTTATGAGGCGGCCTCCCGTCGCAACCGTATCCAAAGTTCATTATCGGCTGTAATTGCGTGCCGCCCCTTCGATGAACCGACTCTACACAGAAGATTGTCCATAGGAGGTAGGGGGGTTGTTTCAGGGGGCGGAAGGAAAAATTATATGTATTTTTTCGTTTCGTTTTTTGGTGAGGGTTCACGTGAGGTGAAACCAAGCGAAAACCCCACAGGAAGGACATGTAGAATTGGACTAGTGTGATTCTTTTCTGGAGAAGCATCGTGAGTGGCGTGATTCTAAGCCCGTTTAGGAAATGCTAATAAGGACGGAAAGGGATGCACACAAATGAGTGATAAGCACAGGAATTGACATTTCCATGGTCACGACTTTTCCATCCTCTCGGGCTACCTAATACAGTGTGGGCTTTACCTTCCTTCCTTTCGCTCAGGACATTTCCGTTGTGAGCATTTTCTGCTGACAATAGCTCCCGGATCGCGAAGAGGACAATGCTCTTCCAGTATTTCCACCTTGGTTTCTAAGGAGTAAGGTGATGCAAATCTCGTTACGTCAGATTTTGGATTTGACGCTTTTAAAATTTATGGTGGGAAATGATGAGAATTAATAAATTAATTACAGGGCTCTACCATGTATTTAACTTTTTATTAAGGTGATTACTCGTTACGCGGTCAATATCACTAAAGAAAAGGCAGAGGTTGCTATACTTTTTGTGTGTGTATCTGTAACCCATGGAGTGGGTCCTGCCTGAAGAGCTAGGAATAGGTGAGATCTGACTAAGGTCGTGAGATTATAAATAGCAACAAAAGATGTGTTATATCTGACGGTCACAGCTGCTATATTTTGAGCTTCTACAGACCAACTTCACGTCTTTACACTACAGTCTGATGATGGCATCGAAATAATGAAAATGTCTCTCTTAGAGAAAAGTGCTGGCCATGCGAACATGCTATTACGAGCAAATCGGAGCTGTGTTAGGGCGATGGACTAGGTGATACGGATCAAGTGTGATGGTCAGTAATGGCAAAATGAATGTGCAGCCAGTCAGTCAGTTATATGAGACGCATGCACGGAGATAGCTGGAAGCAGTCAGGTTTCGTGGGGAGAATATTATTTAGCGGCCTTGGCAGTGAAAAAAGGAAGGCCATCCGCCGGCAGAGGCTGCTGCTGCCTCGTGAGGACCTTCTCCGTCTAATGGGACCGCCACGATCTTCAGCTCTCTTCCTCCTTCCTTCCTTCCTCCCTTACTTCCGCAAACATGGACTCCATCACGCTGCCGATACATATGGTCCATACCCATATCAGCTGGCCATATAAATGTAAATACGATTGTACACTGCAAGAATGAAACAGCTGAAAATGGAGCGAAATAGTGTTACATTGTATAACATTGAGTGCCTGATGGCACGAAGATTCACATATGCCATCACTGTGACGAAATCTACAAGCCGTATACACTTCAGACACATAAAATATATATTTAAAAAAGTGAAAGGTTAGCGTTTCAGATTGCTACACAAATGTATGAAATACGAGCTTTTCTCGTGAGGTGACAAAATCGGCGAATAACATGGCTATCCAGCACACTCTGACATTGCGATCCTGATTATCTCCGGAGACTTTGTCGGGTCGGATCCAAAGAATGTTTCAGGGTGGGTTGCTGTGCTGGATGGGGCTGGGTTGAGTCGGGGGCAGGTGAAGAAGGGAACAGGGAGGAGGTGGGGGGTTTGGGGAGCCTTGCTGGTTTGAGTTTAATTGGTCTGGCTGCAGCATCCTTTGGTTCCCACGCCTCTTCCTCCTCTTCTCTCCCACAGCTCTACTAAATCAAGCCGCCTCTTTTTTTTCTCTCGGTTTTCTTTTTTTTTCTTATTTTCTTTACGGAACAGTGTAGGGCTACCTTTCCCAGCAGGTTAAGAGGTAAAGGAACTGGCCTTCTTTCCAACGTCCACATTTTCTTCCAAACACCCTGTTTTTAGCCTGTTATAGCATTGTCTATTGATATGTTTCAGTCTGATAGACCCAGGTGGCCCTCAAGGCAAGCTGGTTATGGCTTACCGTGATGTGTCAGTTGTGACTGAAATAGGAACTTAATACAATCCGACGTGCTAATTCCCAGCGTCAACGTTGTGACTTTCAATCTGAAGGGGGAACTTAATCACGTGACCACCTGTGGCGTAATTAACCGGCGGGCTGAGGGGTCAAATAGGCCCGCTGAAAGGCGAAGGGTGGGCTTGGGTTCCCCTTGGGCTGAAAGAAAAAGGAGTGATCCAGGTAAAATAGGAAAGAAGAGCATGTAGATAGGGCCACAGCAGCCATTGCCAGCCCCAGTCAAGTCGTGCTGGCCGTCACTGTTATTACTGGTCCTTAATCCGGCTTGGATCTTGGGAGAGGGCTTGGTCCAGCCACAATTGGCCCACTAATGGCCCCCGCTCATTCATCACAGCTACATCAGACTCTTTATTTATTCGTGATCACCTGATTCCTCCTGCCAACCTCTCTCTTTGCCAAATAACTCGTGCACTCGACGATTTAATTGGAAGAGGGTCGGCCCAATCCGGCGTCGATCATTTGGCGTCCTGATATACCAATTGACTTTTACGATTACCCAGCATTGTTGCGAAACAGCCGCTTAATGAATAGAATGATTTAATTTCTCGAGCCCAGCAAGTGTGTGCGAAGACATATTGAAAGGCAGCCAATTAGAGGGTGTGTTTTTCCTTCTTTCCCAGAAAGCGGGTAAAAATTCATGCTTGAAACTAATTGTGAAATATAATGGGGCTGCTGTTAGGTGAGGTTTGCGTGCAGGAAGCCATCCGCAAGGCCACTTTTCACTCGCTTCCATGCTGCAGCAGGAGTCAGGTCCTACCTACCTGCTGCATATGCCAGTTAGCCTATATCCCACTTGATTATTTTACCCTTTGGCAAGGCAACTACCTTCCCCCCGGCTCGTTTCTTCTACCATGAATATTGCGCCAGGTCAATAAATTGCGAGTCAGAATAGAACTGGAGGAATCACGGAAACCAGGTGAAAGGTCAAGGGGCGTTTCGTCGCCTGGCAGTCGGGATCACGAGGGACATTTTTTTTCCACTTGGCCTCTCGGAAGTGATCTTAGGTCGTCGTGATGCTCGTGATTGGGATACGCCCCTGCTGCTGCCTCCCCCCCTTTCTCTTATGGTACCTTTTTCCTCCAGTTGGTAAAGTGAGGTGTAGCTTGTAAGGTGTAAATCTAGGGGCCATTTGCCAGCTTCCTTCTCGAATAAACGATGTCTTACTGATGTTGCATGAGGTGATTACATGGCGCTTTCTGGAGACTGCTGGCCGGTACTGTACACTCACATCATATGGGAGTGGGCAGAGTCAAGTCTGAGAAACATGTGGGACCAGATGAGATGAGATGGATGCTGGGAGAAGAATGTGCCCACCTGGCCCACTCGTTGACAGTGAAGACAGTTTTCGGAGGCCCTACACCCCCAAAGAGATGGACCGAGAGTTGCATGCTGATGTGTGCGCACGTGCATGGGCCCATATATCGCATTCACCCACACATTGATTGCTACAAAGGGTCACTCTCAGGGGGAATGTTCAGCCTACTTGTTGTCGATGCAGCTTTGGGTTATTTGGGGTAGGCGGATGATGGAAGTGATGGAGATGAAATGCAGGCAGGTTTTCTATCAAGCTGGAAGCGGAACCGACGTGTGGCCCGGCAGACACTGAGGCCAACGATAGGCCTAAAGGCTCGGCGGCGTCTTGAGTTCCTCCAAAAAGGTTGCCAGAAGCTGCTTCCGCGTCTCATCCTGTCATGTCTCATCCGCCGATGCACCTGGGGCATTTCTCGGTCCACTTTTCAGACAAGCGCAAGTGACAAAAAAAGCATCTATTACCTTGAAAAATGCGCTGCTCTTGTCAGGTGCAATCACATGTGTTTGAGAAAATAGCGCATAAGTGACGTGGCATTTGTTTCCCTCCCCTCAATCGGTGGTACTTCTTCCAGCATCCCCCTTGATTCCACAATGTGTGTGGGAATCTGGACCTTGTTTGTTTTCTAAAAAACCGGTGCTGCTCCACCCCTTCCCTCCCCCACCACCCACCCATACACCCTATCCCTCCCTCATTTTTCTCCACCCCCTCCCTCCCCCATCAACCGACGAGCGAGGGCCCGCTTCTTTTCCAACCCGCTCATTAGCTTCTCGCTCACGTAGATCCGGAAATTGCTTAGGGTTCCCCACAAGGAGGAAGATAGGATCCATTCTCCATTCCCATGATGCGCTTGGCTGCCTGCAACTTTGTCTTCCCCCTCCCCCCCCCCCTCCCAACCTCCCAATTCATTTGACGGGACACATGCTCAGACTAATTTCTAATCGCCATGTTATTCGGATATTTCCATACGACCGGTGTAATATATGCAGCCTATAGGTCTAACCCTGTTCTTTGGTGTGTTTCAGCGGAGAGTTTCATCTGTGCTACAATCGACAAGACCTGCAAGGAGTGTCCTGGTACCAGCTGATTCACTGGGAGAACATGAGAGAGGCCCAGAGCAAGCACAGGCTGAGTTAGTTCATATATCTTTTTCTGACCTCCATTATCCCCAAATGTGAATCAGCGTACTGTACCTCTCGATATGATCATCCTTACCTGGAATCCACTGAGCGTCCGTCTATCCGCACAAAACATGTCATCTATCATCTGTCCGGCATGCCCATCTCTCTCATTCCTGCCATATTTTCCCACAAGCTGCCTCCTGCTGTAGCCCTGCTTCCTTCCTTCCTTCAGTCTTCTTCTTCCTTTCTATTCCTTGGCCCTGGTGGCATAAGTTTTGAATGCGGGCGTTGACTTCATTTCGGGCGCTCTTCATGATTTCCATCATCAGTCAAGCTGCTGGCCCGCAGACGTTTGTGTGCGAGGCGCCAATGCCGTCCTCCCGGGAAGTTGTAAATCAATTGCATCAATCATGTGCAATGATAAACGCTTTACGATAAAATGATGGATCTGTTGAACGGATGTGGGTGGGTCACTCATTGCATGCCTTCTTTTGCCCCCTCAGTCACTCAGTCCGAGCAGGACCGTTCTTGCATCCTACTCCTGCGTATCCAGAGACGGAATGCCGACTGGATCTGGGTCCATTGCGTACTGCAGGTCAAGGACAATATGGAGAACAGCCAGCAGCCGGTCATCGTCTGTACTAACCAAGTGCTCACGTGAGTTCCATTTCTGGACCTTTAGTGTTATTTTGTACTGTAAGAAAGAAGCCCCGTGACTTGTTATTGATACGAGTAAGTAGAAAAATATCCTTCGAAGGCGCAAGATGTAGTTGCGACATTTCGAAAAAATATTAAATTGCTGCACATCCTCTTCATCGACACATCCTCCCCTCGGATGGTGTAGTATCTGCCAAAATAAATTATTTTCCCAGAAGTGGGCTATCAGTGCGCGATACGTATTGTATATGTGCCAGCATTTTCCCAAGGTATAACGTCCAAGGTAACGTCTATGCGAAGAGGAGAGAGACACATGAATGTTGATGGTTGTATCGCGCCAGGATACACATTTGGTTGAAACTTTTGTCCTGACAGATAGTATCATACATGTAATTCCTTCTCAGGACGACCCTTCAGTTTAGGTTCCATTTCTCGGATATCATATTCAGAGAACATGGAGTAAGCTCTCAACATGGCGGTTACTTCTCAGGGGGACAGGAAATGTTATGTTCTAATTTATAAGTGCCCATATACCTGCATTATAACGTTAATAAACATACAGTAGGACCTAAATTAGACATTTCAGACAATGTCTTAATATGTACAATAAAACATTACGAGACTGTGCAGGACGTCTAGTAACTCCTGGATTTCCTTCAGGTATACATTAACTGATTGGCCCATTTTAAAATACTATCTGTGCCGTGATAGGTATGTTGTGATAATTATACAGGATACTCTCCACATTGCCAATAACAATAGAATCAACACTTAAGTGCTGCCGCATGCCATATTGATCTTAGAATATGCCCAAGAATCTCACTATATTTTCAGCAACTCCGAGAATTACTTCCAACATGTAACACACCTGTTTCCAGATTTTCGGGAATGTAACCTCTACATATGACCGCAGAATTCCTGTAATCACATTATACCCTCTTACCCGCACACGCACCTGGTTTCAACCCTCCCTAACTTCCAGGATAGTTTCTCAGAAGAAAACCCGTTACATTCGATATTTGTGCTGTTCAAATTCTAAGCCGTCATTCAAACCGCATGCACACATTGATGCTGGCACGGTCGCTATTTTATGCATCCCGAAAGAGGAATGCCTAGGATCTCCCATCTTGACAGCTGGATTGATCTCCCATATGATCCTACAGCATCGGCATGTTCATCAAAAAAATTGTGAGCAAAAGAGTTCACAAGGGTCCCCACAGAGCCGCAACTTCCCACGGACTGATCTTCTATACTATACACCGCTACATACACTATATTATGCTAGCAGCATGCCAAGCAACCAGGCCAGCCGATGAGGAATGGCTTCCCCGGGCCCGTGTCATTTCTGCCGCAATTATGCGTCACGCTCCGCCCTTTCTACCTCCGCCGAGCAAAGTAATTCATATCTCACACACCCCCCGCGAATTATGGCCCCATTTTTTGGTCCTCCTCGCCGCAAAAGACGACGTTCCCACCAACTCTAGGTCTGTCCGGAAAATTGTTTTACACGCTTTTCCTCAACTACCCCTTTCGCCAATTTCTACACGACACGTACTTCTTTTCTAGAGGGGGGGTAACCATTCCATTTGGGAGCTGCGCCCCTAGACAACCCTAGACAACCCTAGCCCACCCGGTGTGGTACAAGAGGCGGTCACTGGATGGTCTTTCTATGCAAATAAAGCGTCGGAGACAAAAGGGGCAGGTTATGACGATGGGATGCGATGAAGGGCTAGGAGGGCTTGGTTCGGCGGGTGGCGAGTGTAGATAGGATCGGGCCTCGCGCAGCTCATCTGTCACGGAGCGAGCGGTACAGCAGGGTGCCGCTCCATTTCTTGTGGAGCACCAACCCACCCTTCCTGGGCCACAGTGGGGGTTACCTGCAGAAAATATTTTTGGGATAAAAATCTGAGGCGGAAGTGAGGTTGCCTGTAGTTTTTTGGGAACAATGAGGTGTGATAAGGCTTGAGAACGGAAGGTTTTTTTTGGGGGGTGGGTGGGGGGGAGGGGGGAGTCAGAATCAATCGGTCGCAGCCAGTGGGTTTTACGACCGGATTTAGAGCCGCGTGCGGATAAATTCTCATTAAGAGCGCAGCAGCTTGGATCTCGGGACAGAAGGCGTGAGTCCGGAGAGTATTTCACCGCCGACAAGAGCATTAATTAAGCAGCTCGCGCGCCGCTTAATCGACCATTAACCTTACGGGCTGATAAATGGACTGCTGACCCTCGGATTTCGGCGGCGGTTGTAAATGTCAATGTGGAAGTCTAATGAAAACGTATTGGGGAACTACTTCCATTGCCCTCGGAATAGTACGATTTAGGTACCATGGGACAGGAGGTGTGGTAGGTAGGAACGTTATGAAAACAGTAACAGTTGTGGCTCAACAGTTTGATTCTAGTTTATTGATAAGGTGTGTCGTTGTAATCTGCGTAATACTTTGCACATTGCATCTTTGGTGGTCTCGCGGTTACAGCTGGCACCACAAACATCAAACATTAGTTTGAAGCAAATATTCAATTTTTTATTGAGCAGCATCTGGACATCACCAAATGAAAATTCCTTGCCGTTGGTGTAGCTGAAGACATGCAGCGCGTCATTGTAAATGCGAAACCTGTTGTTATGAACAGCGCATATTTTCACATGCGTTGGTTATCTCGCCCATAGCGGAGAACAGGACAGGGTGCATTTTAGCCTGGAAAAGCATGCCATGGCCGTCATACGTCCACATTTGTCTCAGTTTCGAAGGACAGGAGCTTGCCATACGTTCTGTCAGATCATTTCGCTCTCACGGCCAGACGGCTGTCATATGGGTTGCATGCTCTCAAGGATATACGAAGATCTTGTTTTTAAAAGTAGGCCTACTGTAATAGCAAGGTTACTACGACCAGCGTATTTTGAAAGAGAATAACGAGGTATAATATTTCTAGGGAGCGTGAGGCATCGGTGATGCGGGCCAACTCGTGGCTGTACCATTACTACATGGTTCAGAGCAAGTTGCAATATGGTCTGGCCTATGATGCTCAGGCCCAAGCTGCTTCTAGGATGGCCGCCGCTTCATACTACCCTCCGCTGATGGCCTACCCTGGCCCGCCCCCGGGCGGACCCGAGGCCGCGGCGGCAGCTGCTGCAGCTGCTGCAGCAGCCGCGGCCTTCTTGCCGCAGGGACCACCGTCGTTGAATGGAGCATCGTCGCACCACCACCCTCCTGCTCCACCGCCACCGCCACCCCCTCCCCCACCACCTCCACACCCACACTATTCCTTCCCACCCTCTCCCTACCCGCACCACCACCACCACCACCATCACCACCATTTGACGCCACCACGACTCTCTTCGACGCAGGAACCCGTCGATTACTCCACCCATGGTACCGGGTCATACCAACACAACCCGGTAAGTCCATTCCTTTTTTTAAAAATCAGCACCCACTAAATGTTACATTGTCGTTATAGGGAAGCCCGGAATGTTGGGAGGAAGAGTTGCGGAGGCCGCCGACGCCGGAACACGAAGCGTCGCCACGGACATCGTCGCCGAATAGGGCGGAACCAAATGCGCCATCCAACATATTTATCAGGAGAGCCACCAGGGTTGGGGTCGTTGTCGGTGCAGGTACCAACGGAAGTCCGTCATGGGCATCAGAGGAGGAAGTAGGCGGAGAAGGAGAAGCGTCAGGACGATCCGGAGGGGGAGATGATTCTTCTCCAGGAGGAAGAAGGAACGGGGCAGAGTCGCCTGATGGGGTTGTCGACGTCGACGGCAGTGTGGACCGATCGAGGGGCGGAGTCGGTGGATTGAGGATAGTGGCGTCCAGGTCGTCGTTTCGACTTCCGCGTCTGCGTTGCAAGGGGGTCGAAGAGGAGGAGGAGCGACTCTCCCCTGCAAGTCCTCATTGGACTGGGATGACTGGATCGTCGGGTGGGCTTGGATTAGGCATGCCTGGTGTCGGAATGGGAGTGACGTCGACGTACGGAGGCGGAGTGACGAATGAAGCCAATCAGCGGGTGCCGGACATACTTCTTCCGGAGTTGTCCCCGTTTGTCACACCGCCATCGCAGGCATCCACGCCATCCGGGACATCGTCGTCGTCCTCAATGGCCCCTCCAGCGTTCGTGTTCGAACCGCACCATTTCGCCCCGGGGCAGACACACCACCACATCTCATATTTGCATCATCCGATGACATTGCAGCCACTTTCTGGGGCAGACGATGAGCAACAGTGCGTTCCGACTGGAAGTCCTTTGCGCGTTTGGCGTCCGGATGACCCAACGTCGGCGCCGTGGACTCCGCCGCAGTCACCGACTAGATGCCCCTGCGGACGTGGACCTGCCTTGGGCGTCGTGGGTGGCACTGCCACGCCATCTTCTTCTACATCCTCACCAACCGTTGCTTCCTCCGCTCCGACGGTGAGCGCTGTCACCGCCAACAGCTCGTCGTTTCAGTACGGCACCTGCAGCTGCCTGTGCCTTGACGGGCTCTCATCGTCGCCGTCACTGCCGTCTGGGACATCACCGTCATCAACATCGCCTCCTTCATCATCATCCCCTTCCCCTCCATCGTCAACTCCCCTGGCGACTCCTATCCGTCTGCATGATGCGGCTTCGGGCACCATCACCAATAATGGTTCGACACCGACGTCATTTGACACATTCAACAGCGGTCGTACGATCCTTACCAGGTGTGTGATTAATGATTATTCCATAGCTGTACAAGTGACGAAATACCTACTACTACTGTATAATAGCAACTGGTATTATGAAGTTCCCTTGTCAGTAGCCTGGTTACTAAAAGTACCATATTAATACAATCGTCTATGTCGCGGATACAGTTTGAGACATTCGTCACCTCGGCCACTGCGTGCTACACCTAACCAAATCGCAGAGTGAGTTAACATTTCATGGTAACATCTAAATTTTAAATTAAACAGCCAAAGACGCTTGGAGGGACGCATACCTGCCAGGATGTTGCATACACTTTGTGGTTGAAGCCCGTTATTTCAGTAACGCGGCTGCGGACACAAAATGAAGGCCTCGGGAGAAAAACCATCAAGGCCCATCTCATGTGAAACTGAGATATTGCCATTTTAAATTTCAACGGCCCATAATTTCCATTGTAAATCCCATTTTCGGGGCTTTCCATAGTGACCTATGATCATTACTCCCCAACCACGACCGAACCATCATATTCTCTGCTAGTGAAACTATCTTCTGAGATATGTAAGTCATTTTTGACAAGAAGTGGACCTTGATCGTTCTTCCATCGACCATCGAGGTCTTCAAATGACATATCTATGCTATATAAAGTACTCAGGAGTTTACCATGGAAGATTTTCTGAATCACTATGGAACACCCTGTAGAATGATCCATTTTTGAGGCAATTGCCGTATGTCGGCATTTGTAATTTTATCTGATTTCGAAGGGATTACTTCAGTTGCAAAGAAGAGTTAACTCCAGGGTATTTTGTTTGCTAGTCAAAATATTTTTGCATCTTAATTAGTAAAGATAATAGAGCATTTTCCTCGAAAAATACTGAACCCTTCTAGAGTGCCTGAAAGATGACCATAAAAATCAAAATAAGGATGATAAACGTCAAACATAAGTCTCATAATATTGTGGGACCTTTGGGTCATTACGTAATTGAATATTGCTACTTGACATGCAATCACAGCAAATGTTGGTCACATGATCTGAATCAGCCAATGCTATACCATATACAGTAACTTAGCTGCAGTCATTCAAATTGACTTACGTGTATGTGTTACCGTTTTTGAATAAAAAACCTACGTATTTGGATATGTGACCAGAATGGTTTAACTGCAGTTGCCTGTCAAGTCTTGCAATGTACAGAGATATATAATCTGTATTCTAAGCTGATTAACAAAGCATTATTGTTTTGTAACACACTGTTTATTTCCAGGGTGCAGCCTGACCAGCATTGACAATGCACCACCCCGTAAAAGAGAATGAAAATGAGAGACCACCGAAACCTCTTATTCTGCTCCATCATATTATGCTATTTGGGTACTCTCCAATGATGTGTATAATAGCTTCTAACACTCTCTAAGTGTGTTGTAAGTGATTCTTTTTGGTGTGGACTTTCTGCCGCCCCAAGCAAGAACACTGTAACTGCCGTAAAAGCAAGTGGCAGATACTGTATTCTTGCTTGGGTCTCGCTTAGCAAGAATTGTGAATAATGAACCAAGTTAAATGAGGAAGTTGTGGGTAGGACAAAGGAGCATCATACATACCGTACCAAAGGTCATCAAGCAAGTACACTAATCATGGCATGGTTGCTACCTAGAGTGTGCCTATACAGCCTACCCAACATAAATGAATATGAACAACCACCGAAACCTCGTACCTCGCTTGTATGGAAAATTATCTCCATAATATGCTACCAGGGTACTGTCCATTATTATGTATAGTAGTAGCCTCTAACACTACAAATGTGTTGCAGGTTATTATTTTGGTGTGGATTTCCTGCCATCCTAATCAAGAAAGCTGTAACTGCCGTAGAGTAAATGGCAGGTACTGTGTTCTTGCATGGGCTTCATTTAGCAGGAAATGAAACTTATTTGAGTTAAAGAGTAACATTTTGGTAGGCACTCTTTTTGAGCAGAAGTACATGCCAAAGGTCATCCCAGCAGGTGCTTCAACAGTTGTGTTTTTGTTTTAGCTATGTTATGCTCTCTGTCTACCTACCCACTAACAGATAAAGAAATGAGAGACCACCGAAAGCTAGTACTTGTATGAATGGAAATTTGTTCCAACATATGCTAGAGTACTTGGGCACTCTCCATGATTGTGTATAATAGCCTATAACAAAGTGTGTTGCAAGTGATTATTTTTGTTGTGGATGCTCTGCCTTCCCAAGCAAGAAAGCCGTAACTGCCCTGAGAGTGAGGGCAGTGTAAATGGCAGTTACAGAGTTCTTGCTTGGGGTTTGGTTAGCTGGCATTGAGGAACATTTGTCTAAGGTAAATGAGACAGATATTGGTAGGACACTTTTGGAGTTGCAGAAGTTCATACCAAAGGTCATCTGTAGCAGGTGTGCAACACTGCAAAAAAAATAATTTTATGCTCTCTAGCTACCTACCCATTTTATTAGCAAGAGGTGCTCCAGTTTATGTATGATTAGTACCCATTAATTATTATCTCTCTTCTTGGCCACCACACCAATTATTATACCATTCCTGCCAAAGGGATCAGTGCTGCTGAGGAGACAAATTGAAGAGTAGTTCTTTTTTTATCATATTCAGTTTGTCAGTGAGTGAGTTGTGTGCTACTTTTTGCATTGTGATGTTTTTAGTGTATGAAAAATTATACTCCCTCCCTCTCCCCACTTTTCCCTGCCTCGTATTTGAATCCACTTTTTATACGTGCAATTAAGATATTATTATTATTCTTATTTTTGTTAAGTTTTCAAGAAATTGAATGGGTTTTGGGCTTTAGTTCTGTTGAATCAGAGAGCAGGAGCCAGACATCCTCCAGTGTATTATTCATTATTGTAATGATTGCTTTGCTGTTCCAAAGCAAATAAAATCATTGCGTTTTCATATGTTACTTATTTGTATCAGATTAATATGCCACACAACCTTCCAGTATATTGTTGAAGGCAACACCAGAGTTATATTAATGTAGAAAATGTTACAGGATTGGACTATATGCAGATGCTGCTACCCAAGGATAATGTGTTTGACACAAAATGTGGGCTAGCTTGTAGACATAACAAATGAAAACGTTAAGTCCATATACGTAGCAAATAGTACTTTGCTGGTCTTGTAGTTGCTCATATTTGAGAGAGAAAATGAAGTCAAGTCTATTCATGCATTGTAGGAAACTACAGCATGGCTAAGTTGAAATTGTATACTGTATATGACAGCCAATTGACAGGAAATTATTACCATCTCACAACTGATGTTCTCTATCAGATACCGGTATTCAATATTGTCACACGTTTGTTAGTTGACACCTTGACGTTCAGGTGATCCCATAAGAAATATAATATGGTGCTCTGCTTGCTTCAATGCTTTCAAAATTGTCATGGTTTTCAGAGAAGATACATTCACTCTCTTAATTTTACCAGACATGCCTTATACTGTACCACATTAGTTCTGGAAGTTCTGAGTCATCCAAAATTTTCAAGCACCTATTTGTATTCACTCTCATTGGAAAAACAATGTTTCAATATTTGGTGCCAGGAAATTGCACACTAGTCCACATACCCATTTTCTTCAAGACAGTGTAGTCTCCCTTTGTGAATATCATGGAGATTGTCAGTGACCCACTTCCTCATAATCTCATGAAGTAAGGCACTATATCCACAAAAATGGTATGCTGTATAGCTTTGCTATATTCAGCCTCTCCACAAATTTTTCCTAGAAGCAGGGTTGTGCAGCCAGTGAATTACTCTTCGTCGATCTCATCATCATGTTTGTATTGTACCAGTATACAGTGAAACCTGTCTCTAAGGCACCATGGAAGCAGGGGAAACTTGTCCACTGCGGAACTTTTGTTTAGTTCTGGGTTCTGGCCAATAATTTTCAGTATGCATGGAACTTAAACCTGTGCAACACACAAAGATTTGCTGAACAAAGTGACTCACTTACACACAGGGAGTTTCAGAAAGACACCAACAAACTTTAATGGTGATCCGGTGCAAGCCAGAGGTTTATATTATGTGTGTGCTTGTGATCCGCAACATATAGTTAATGGCAATGGGCTTTTTGTACTTACAAGGGACCTTTCCCGGGTGATAATAACAGATTAGGATGAAACTGAATATGCTAATAAAGGACAATATATGATAACCAAAAATTATGCTATTTCGTGATATGGCCCATATTTTCAAAAGTTATGACATGTTAAAGAGCCAAAAATAGTACATTTCCAACAGGGTTAACTTCATTATTATTCAAGCATTTACCAACTTTCTGTGTTCTCCGCCAATGTTCCGTGAAATGAACAAATATGGATTTTACTCTTGTGGATACTTTCCATAATCAAATGCTCCATTCATCACACCAATAGAGTGTTTTTTGGACAACTTAGCGAGTGACAAGTGTGCTACAGGTAGTGAGATGAGCTTCTTTTGTTGTGCACATTGCAATATTTGTTTCTGTATAAACCATTCATTAAAAAGTGAACTTTTGCAAATATGGGCCATAGCACGAAATGACTTAATTTTTGGTTATCATATTATATTGCCCTTCATTAGCATATTCAGTTTCATCCCAATCTGTTATTTAATATCACCCCAGGAAAGGTCCCTTGTTAGTATAGCATATCCTTGAAGGTTTGCATCCATCCACACAAGTTCGGCCTTATGCCTTGCACTCAACCTCTCCTTGATAATGACCCATTTTCTGTGTATGCAACTAGGCATTATCTGTGTTAGGTGCATTTGACAGTCAGCTTCTGCCAAAATGCATTTTACTTGGATTGATAATACCGGTATTCATTCTTGCTATCAGTGCCACCAGGAGCAACTTGCCACTGGAGTGTGTACAGTACACACACTCCTCGACCATGGCGTGTGCCTACTGGCATAGTAGGCGACACGGTGAGCGATGACCAGGTTAATTAGCCTATACTGTACTGTCTATACCACCTCGCCTGAAGTCTCCATTGTACAAGGAGTTTCTAGAGCACACCTTACAGGAGCTGCTGGAGATACACAGAAAATGTGATAGCACAGATGCAAGCACATTTTGGTTAGTTGCTAGAATCTATACACCTCCAGAGGATCATTGGTGACAGGGGGATTAAATGGGCCCTCATTCGTCTGACCTCACTCCACTCGATTTCGTGTGTGTGTGTGTGTGTGGGGGGGGGG